>JBCFXI010000219.1:0-232114 GCA_038496175.1 Ampulex compressa | reverse complement strand
TCTAGCCGCATATATATATATATATATATATATATAACCGGTGCATCTGTATCGCGAAGCGACGGTCGTGGCGGAGAAATGTTATCTCGGGAAAAGAATGTACGGTGGTACGGAGGGTTAACCGAGGATACATTTCCGGCGGTTACGAGACGCGGGGCGACGCGCGCACACATAGGCGGGAGCACTTATTTTGCTCAATCTTCTCGAAACAACGGGCGCGGTGCATTCCGGCAGATACCTATCGGGATTTCCAGTCGTAAGCATTCTGTAAAAGTGGGTTTCTTCCCTCCATGGAAACGGAGGATTTCGTCCCCTAGCAGCGAGCCAGAAGAGGAGCCACCCTCCGCGCGATATTATGATAATACACTTATATTCATACGCAGCGGGGTCTTCTCAGAAGCCAGGAGGGCAACGAACGCGTCTTCGGTCTACGAGCCGTAATGTAATTCGATCGACACTTTAGCCTCGAGATGATGGAACGTGGAATAGAAATTGACGGCGAATGGCGAAACGACGGTGACGAGAAACGAGAGGTTAGAGAGAGGCAGAGGCAGAGAGAGAGAGAGAGAGGGGGGGGGGGGCGGAGAGTCTGAAGCGGCTTCCTTTATTCGAGAGCGGAGATTCCTCGACTAATTGCTCGGCAACTTGGATAATTGTAGAGTATCGGCCCTATCCGTCGCGGGAGTCGCTGTGAAAAGATCGGAGGTGGGGAAAGAGGAGAAGGCTCGCTCAAAGGTCCGCCGATTCTCGTTTTCGAGATTCAGCACGAAGCGGTCCGGCCGCTCCGATAATGCCGGATGAGCGTACATCGAGGAACCGTACGATCTTCGTTCCTTCTCACGCGGAAACTTTAGGTGCCCGCCAGACCCTTTGTCCCGCACCCGATCGAGAAATCTCCGCCGGTTCAAAATGGTTTTCTCCCAGGCAAGGCCGGCCCGTAGCTCGAGAAGACGTTAGCCTCGACCGACGACTACTTTTCTCATCGTTTTCCCGGCCGTTACCCAGAATTCTCGTTCGCGAATCCACGGAAATGCTGGCCCGGCAGGAGACACCGACGGAACTTCCCGAGAGTAGGGATGCCCAAGATGGATCGTTGGGTATTATTTCTTTCCTGTTCGCGACATCTGCGTCATTGCTGTAAAAATACAAGGGCCGGGAGAGCGGCGGCTGCTACGATAGCACCACCAGGCTCCATCCCAACAGACGGAAAACGATTTATTACCTAATATCAAATAATGACGCTCGAGCCGCGTCCGAGAGACGAAGTCCGTCGAAAGAATTCGGCTCGTTTACGGCTCGAGCGACCGCGAAGCTCCTCGGTATACTCGAAATCCCCACGGATCGCGCGTGTGAAATCAACGCAAACGGGTCGAAGCTGCGTACACGAGATAAGCGTTCGGTCCTCGATACTCCCGGATACTCCTTCCACGCGCCCGCTCGTGTAGGTGGCTTTCTCCTACCCCGCGGATCCTGTAAGTGCGTTGTCTTGTCGGCCAATAACGTCTTAGGTAGGACATTTCATTACCGTCGTTCGACCAAATTCACCCTCCCGAGCGTAACCACCGGCGGCCATAAAGCGCCGAGCGACAGTCGCAAGAATTTCCTCCCGCCCCGTAAAACACCAGTAATCCCGCGAAGCTTTGAAAGTTCCAGAAGCGAAGGTTTATACGCCGCGTAAATCTAGGGTACGTTGATAACGATAATGGGGAAACGACGACTACTCTAGTTTGCCGGAAGCGCGAAATAAAGGGACGGTCGGCGATCGGCGCGTTTAAAAGCGTCGTTACGTTGCACCGAGATTGGGAGAGGGAGCGCGTATACCGAGCTTTGCAGCGAACGATTAACGAGTCGTTTTGCCGTGGCTCGTTCTTACATCGCGAACCCCCTTCCCCGGCCGATTCCGACGACCCTCTCGAATCTTGGAGAGGAGCGTTGCAAAATAATAATGGGCACGTTAGTCCGCGGAAGCGAAGATCCGCGGTCGTGCGAATCGGGGGAGAGAACAAAGGTCGCGGCCATCCATATTCATCGACTGCTTACGAGATGGAACCATCTACAAAAGGAGAGGCGACCGTTTTTCTCTTCCGTCACGAGCGAATTAATTCCGTGACACGGTTCCAATCGATCACCGTTCACGCTTCTCCTCCGGGAGAGAGCCTCGTCCGCTCGTCCGCTCGTCCGCTCGTCCACTCGTCCGTTCGCCTCTCCTCTCTCGACTCTCGCCCTCCACGACTCGAGAGCGTCGCGAGACACCATCCGTCCGTGTAAAACATTTTTCGATAACGACCGTACGAAAAGAGCTTCGATAACCGATTCCGTAAAGTCCGATAGAACGCGTCTCGCGTACGGCAATAAAACTTAATTACCCCTTCGTGTAGCGCGGTCCCCGCTCTGCCGTTTTACGAACCCGGCAATAAATACGATACGCGGCGAACCTATCGGCCCGGAGATATTTCAGGACCTCCCGCTTCTCGAGGAAAATGTCTACGATCATAAAGCTAGCCAGGTTGAGCGACGTATCCGTCTATCCTGCCTATCGGACACTCGAGCTCGACAAGGCGGCTCGATCGAGATGCGTTAAAATTTTACGATCTCGCGCCGCATAGCTTTGGATACACGGTACGCGGTACACGTTCTTGCGCACCGTTCGTCGGCCAATGGTCCTCGTGTAGGCACGAAAAAAGCCTCCGTTGGGCTCCGAAAGGTCTCGACCTTGGGCGAGAATGCGTTCGTCGAGCGGCGGGATCGCGGGAATTTCGCGGGCAAGATGAAACACGAGTGTCTTCGTACCGGGGCGCGAAGGCAGTAATTAATGGCCCTTACCACGGACGTCTTCCGTCTGGTGCCTCGCTCCCAAGAATACGGATATGCTTTATGAGAGAGTTTATGAAAATGTTCGCCGCGGGGAGGCGAGGAAACCGAAGGCAAAAGCAGAGATCCCGTGGGGGCTGCCTGGGTTCGTATCCTCTCCTATTCCACGCGCAGGTGACGCTGCCGCGGCCCTCCCGGGGGAGGCTGCGTATGTCGCTGCCAGATATTACCGCATAATTTTAGGATATTTCACTCGCGCGCCGGATTCCGAACGGTCGACGTGCGCGAATAGCTTTATGAACGATCGTTATGCGACCGCGGGAGAACAAAAGGAGAATATTCGGAGGGTTGAAACTCGCTCTCGAATCAGCCTCGTACCCCGCGAGCGACGCTCCGACCGAGACGTTTCGCGGAAACGCTCTGAAAATGATGGATAACGAAAGGCGTTTTCTCGCGAATACATCTCTCGTCGTTACGAATTCGAGTTGCTCGCCAATTTTGTGAACCAACGGGCAACTTGGCCGAGCGCTATAGCTTATGGCGGATCGGAAATTGTTCGATCGACGGATCACGAGGCCGAATGGAAAACATTTGAGAACGTTCGAAATCTTTTGAAACGACAACCGAGGAAGAGAGTCCCGATAAGAATCCAGGGGCGAGTGTAAGGCGTCGAACTCGTAATTGACGTACAACGAGCTCCTCTGAGCGCTCTCTGGACGATGCAACGTCGAAGAAACGAGAGGCACAAGAACGGAATTGATTCGGCACGGTACGTGCAAAAGAAGATCCACGACGTTTCGAATAATAAATAGCGTCAGTATTTTTCTATGATTTCCAAACGATAACGTTCTCGATAAAAACGCTCGTACCGATCGATAACGTTTCTCGATTCGTTATTACCAAAAACGAACCATAAGCAGATCTGCTCGATCCGGGTATACATCGGTATTTTTGTGGAATATTCGCGATAAATCCAATTTATCGAGTATACACTGCACCGACGTGCCGATATCTTGCGGACTCTCGTCCCGTGGAAGCGTCGACGCGTCGGAGCGCTTTATTCGACGAAAGCTCTCCGCTCCGCGGCCAGTAGCACCGGTCCGTCGTAAGTAGCGTATAGAGATACGGATACGGAAACAGAGGCGGCCGGCTCACGATGCGCGTACGTCCATTGTACGATGACAAATCGCGCATCAACGGGCCACGAGCCGCTTATCCATCAACATCAGGCCGCGCTGTCCGGCCGGATCGATTTCCACGCGTTACAAACCCACCGATCCCGGCCGGAGCCTCCGGGGATAACTCCGGGGATCCCGCGATATTCGGCGAAATCGGCTCCGTAAGTGACGCTCCGGATTGTCAAAGGAGACTTACGACGCCCGTAGAGCCGATAAGAGCTTCGATGCCGGTCCCGGGGACGTCGGGCCGCGAGAGACGAATGCCTTCAATTCCCTCGGAATCCCCCGGACGACGCTTAGCATTTTTAGACGCCGACAAGAAGACTCCCGGCCGATCCTGGATTCTGTCCTACGAGGAGTCGGCGTGTCGACGCGCCTTTCTTCGAGGAGACCGATCGAATATCGATCGTGTCGCCGATAACGCGATACGGACTCGATTTTTTTAATGGGAGGAATGTCCTCGTCGAAGAAAATTAATGGCGTGCTCGCGTGACAAAGTTAACCGGTTAATATACCACCGATTTGTCCGCTCTAACCCGACGGAGCGATCGTTTCACGATATCGAGTCGAAATACTCTTGACCCGCAGCTCGTTCGAACGTCGATCGTGATACCGATGAGATGCCTGAGTATCTTCGAGCATCGTTAAATACTGGACTTAACGCGATTCGGTCGGATGACCCGTTGCCGTGGCGAAAATCTATTTTTATAGGCGAATGCAAGATACGTAACGTTGGACGGAAAAGAGATTGGCGTATCCGGTGTATCGCCATGTTTATCGTTATCGATCCGACAGATCCTCTCTCTCTCTCTCTCTCTCTCTCTCTCTCTCTCTCTCTCTCTCTCTCTCTCTCGTCGCGCATACAGAGTTCCGTAACGCGCAAAAATCCGATCTTGCGAGCGAGACGAGCCGGTGAGAAAAATTACCGCCTCCAATTGTTTGCGCGTGGCCCTCTCGGGGGATCATTCGCGCGGAAATGGGCTCGCACTCGGCGATATTTTCCCCTTCCCCTCGACCCTTCCTCGCGGTGTTTCGCCGATGAGGACACGCACGGTGCGCGGAGCTGCGTCCCACAAAGCTGAATGTCGTACGCGATGCATCGCTGGCCCGACACAATGCCCGCTGCTCTCTGGTACATCCCCGTAGCCTCTCTGCCACCGCTCGCTCCTAGGCGCTCCGTCGTGCATGTTTTCGCACCTAACTTGATCTCTCTCTCTCTCTCTCTCTCTCTCTCTCTCTCTCTCTGCCCGCACTTCTACTCGCCCTTCTCCCTCTCCCTTCCAAAAAAAAAAAAAAAAAAGAAGAGAAAAATTCGTGCCTTCACGACCTACCTGTCGCCAGATGACGTGAAATATTTCTAGCGCGGAAAATTCAAAGAACACGATAAATATGAGACTCTTCGATTGGGATCTAACATTTCTGCGCGTCATTCGTAGCAGAGCTCGTATCCAAGATTCCTTCCGTCGTTGAACGATAAGGAAAAGCGTAACGCGGCCGAAAGGTATCTCAGAACGGCGGTTTATAGAGTTCCGCGACGATAAAGTAGGGAATAAACGCGGGATTGTCACGCACGGGGCGCGTATTTTCCGGATAAACCAGCGAGTATCTTTCGGTGGAATGAGAAACAACGCGCCGTTGAAAAGGTTTCAGCGGTACATTATCGTACGGAATAAACCAAGGCGTTCGACACAGGGACGATTATGTCTCGCCAGGCGGAAGAGAAAGGGAAGGCAAAGGGAACTTCTGGAAAATACAGGTATTGTATATCTCTGACAAATATCTGGCAACGTGGCGCGCTGCACCTGGTGGATCGATATATTACCGCGCTCTCAGGCTGGATCGCTAGTATGCGTCGCTATCTGGTTAAATATGGGTGCACATTCCCCGATTTGATATTGATTCATAGCGTAATTTTGTTGGCTCTATACTGCCTGCCCGGGTAACGCTCGGAGCATTAATTATATATCCGTTAAAAGACGAACCGGAGGCTGGATCGGCGATAACGAAACGAGATATCCGCATGCAAATGGATCGAAGACGATAAACCCGACTGTCCGTGTCTTTTTCCTCGACGTTATCGCGCGTTATTACCTCTTGAACCATTGGGATATTAGGTTATCCCCTCCGTGCGTGCGCTCGCCTTCGCCTAGCTTTATGGGGAGCGTAATAACGAGCGTAATTGGAGCTACAGTGTCGCCATGAATAGAGGTTCGGCGTCGCATTGTATAAATTCAGAGTTCCATCCCGATCGTTATCTCTGGACTTGTAATTTATAATGCGTAATACAATATTACGAGATATTCCTTCCGGCATTTTGAATTGGCTATAAACATTAGACGCGAGGAACGATGAACGTGGAAGTTTAAGAGAAGTTATCGTCCTCTGCGTTAATGTACGACGCACCGAGTATATCGGAAAATCTGCCATCTCAGCTTGCACAACCACGATGCGACGCACAGGAAGAGGAGGGTGTACCGCCAAGAATCGCACCCACCTTTTATCGAAAACAATAACGCGTCGATGCGCAATGGCCAACGTCTCTAGCCTAGCGAAAATAGGACAACGCAATACCGTGCCAGAGGCTGTCGAAAGTCTCGTTAGGCATTCACCTCTCGGCGTGCACAACGGGCGATAATTACCTCGCTCTCGGACGTTCTCGAAGGTTAGTTCTCCTTAAAAACCCCAGCCAAGCGCATTCGTCGATCAAATTTGAAAATCCGATGACGGTGCGCTATCTAATATCTAGTATGGATGCAGATATTCGTAACTCATTGTATGCTAATGTTTCACATATCTCCATTTCGCTTCGAATCGTAGCACGATATATAACGGCGCATGTACGATGACGGATCGCGCATATAAAGCGAAAAGCGAAGAATTTTCCTCGATGGGCGGTTTAATTATCGAAAGCCATCCGGAGACTGCGGAATTCCAGACGAATGGAACCGACGATTTTCTTTTAGTCCTCGATACTACCACGGTCTATCGCATTGGCAAACGCTGGTTAATCGCCCAATATCTTAATGTAATGGACGGCGAGCCGCGCAAGGCTCTCCTCGAAGAATAACCATACGCGCTTTTAAACGTGCCTCGGTCGCAGAAATATCTTGTCGAGTATTTTGCCTTCTCACGTTTCTTTAACGAGACAATGCACGATGGTCCTCGAGCACGCTGTCTACCTTGGACAGGATAATCCGGTGATCCACGTTTACCACCCACCTGTACTCCCACAGGGTTAACTAAACGCGGCTCGATTATTCATAGCGCACCATTCACGGACTACGGACAGCGCGAGCAACCTTTCGTTCTCTCTTGCAAACTTTCCAAGGAATCGACGAAACTTTGAGCGTCACTCGAGATATATATGAATTATGAAAACTTCAAGACCTCGGCGAATCTTGGAGGCCGGGTTACACCGGGTGGTGCTTCGAGAGCAACTCGCGTTCCGGTAAGCACGGCGCAACGAATGACACTTTAACGAAGAACTCGACACCTTAGTTTTAAAATATTCGGCAAGGTTCGCACAATTCCACCACCGCCTTCCAGGATCGTCGCCGTGCTACTCCACCGTTGCCAACAGCCGTTGACAACCACAGCCGTGATGGAGCATCGATTCCGCTCGAGCACAATGCGGCATCTTCGGCGGGCGTAACGGAAATAGGATGACGGAAAGTTTTTAAACCACTAGTCGCGGCTAACCTGCCGATTTACGCAGCACTCGTGTGTCCGTGAATGCGTAACCTCCGGCGCATTCGTGTGCGGCCGAGGCGAACCACCGACGGTTATGTCAGCCGCCCACGCCAATGGGTCCTCGTCGTTCTTCACCAGGGTTACGGCAGATACGCCAGATAGAGATGGTAATTTACCGTCGTTATACAGGGTGTAACGAAACCCCGGCACCGTGGCCTCGTTCCCTTCTGGCACCTGACCATTCGAGAGGGGACTCTGCCACGAATCGCGATGCCGCGTCGCGGCCCTTCGTCGCACCATTGGAGAACGAGTTTCGTTAATGCCGCATTTTAAGTAACATACCGCATCGCGACATTACGCATAAACGTAAGATCGCATTGGTGGTACGGCCACGTACAAACGGGATATCCATGGTATAAATTTCACGGTAGACCGCGGCCGGCTGCCGATCTTGATCGTAGCCGCGGCGTGCATCGCGGATCGGGACGAAAAATAGAGCAACGCTCTGAGCATGAGTAACGCGTATGTTGCGGGATTTTTTGGGAAACGAGAACGGAGCGGATGAGCGATGAAATCTCCGAGGTTGTAGCCTAGCCGTTAGTACAGGACCGAACATCGCGCGGCGCGTGGTCGTATATAACGAAACGTAATTTTTTTTTGATATCGGGTATTTCTATTTTCATTTCGTGTTTATTGCCATACAAATACATTTTATTGTTGATTCAATGCGCGGTTTTTTTTCATATCCGGTCGTGGCGTTCGTGTTTTTTTTTTCACGTTTACACCGATCAAACGCTTTAATGTACCTTTGTATCGCAATTAATCGCTCGCAATAACAATCGGAGAGTACGAAATTCGTTGCGAATCTAACTTTCGAAATAAATATTGCAAACAAAAAAAAAGGAGTTGCCATTAACGTCATTTGCGTGCAACCCCCGTAAATCGTTAGACCGTCAATACGTCGGAAAGCGCAATTCGAGTTGACCAGGCTGGCGTCAGGAGGCCTATACCCGACTGGTAGGCCCGTTTAGGATAGTTGCATCGGTGACACCCTGTAGAGGAGTCGGGCAAAACGGACACCGGTATTTACGGACGGTCGGATGTATTTAATCGTCTCGTTACTCAACGGCGGAATAAACAAGGCTTTTTAGTGAATCGAGAGGAGGCCGGTACATCTTTTATCGCCTTCGAAGTCCGCGCATATCGACGGGCGGTTCCTCCGGCCGTAACTCGATTTATACGGCGTCCCGTCGGCGTACATTTTTCCGGATAGCCAGGGAAGGGCCCAGGGCCGGGTCGGGCTAGGTAATGAAAGGGGTAACAATCGTCGCGGCGTGTCGAAGTGGAACGAAGTCGTTATCAAGGAGGAGAACGAACGGGTTCTACAGGTCGTGAAACTTGGGACAGAGGCGGCCCGGAAGGGTGATTACGTCGGGCCAACGCCGAGGACCCTCGGCCTCTAATTAACATCGTTAAAACGTGGATATTAAATAAATTATAAATAATTATGTTCGACGCGGACTAACGACCATCCTAAACCATAACCGCGACGTCATCGCCCACGATATCGAGCGTGGGTGACGACGCGACCAAAGCGGAGAATTTTCAAAATCCGAACGTAAGGATTTATCGGATCGAGAGACTGCAACTACCAAAATCGTACGTTCTCTCAAAGATCTTGCCAAAGCGAGGATAGCGTTGACGCTCTAAGAAAAAGTTTGCTTCCGCCAAACGCGGCTAATAAGGTATCGATGTTCGAAACTCGATGCGAATCCTCGTGCCGATAAGGAGCAAAGGCGCCCTCGAGTGTTTCTCGTCCATTTCGACCCTCGAGAGGACGCGCTCCGGACAACCGAGGTACGCGTATCTTCTTTGACCTTCGTCGTGCGAGGACGCGAGACAGCGAAGACGGCACATTCGCTCGATCGATATGAACCGCAACGAGGCGCGATTAAATCCAGGCGTATGATCGCGAGCTAACGAGCGGCAGGGATTTGAATCAACGCCCAACTCGGAGTTCGCCTCGACGAGGCCTCGCGCGGTTACCGAAACGATGGGAGATCTTCTCCGATTCGAGCCGGCATCCGGCCAGCCTCGTAAACTCACTTCGATGATATTAACGCCGGTTAAAGCTCGCGATCTCTTTTATAACGATTACGCGACGTTAAGCGGCATCGTAAAAACTCCTCGCCGTATATCAGCCGGCGACGGTTACGCCGGTATTCCATACGTACGAGCCTTGAATTACCGATCCTAACGCGTCATTACGCCGAGGACCCCGATATAAATTCCTCCTGACTTCAGATCCGGCCTTTTCATCAAACTTTTTTATATGCACCCTCTAAAGTCCCGGAGACGTTAAAGGATACGACTTTGCACGAACTTGGCTACAAATTCACTCTGGGGCTTCGAGATCTCCGGGTAGGCACGTTGCGATGCAAAATCGTTCCTTCGCTTCGTATCGCAGCCGGCCTAAGCCACTCGATAATTCGGCAAACTTGGTGCTCGAACGAGTTTATGGAAAAACGAAAGTGGATCGAACGTGCGAATATATAATGGCGACAGCAGGCTGATTTCGTGTAAATATCAGATACACCGTCGAGCCTCCTATCCGGCGGAGGATTCGAGTCGTGCGATCTTGGAGGATCGATCTCCGTGCCAAATCGCAAGCTTCCCGCGAATGCTATCTCTACGCGCCCGAATCGAGTCGGGCGTGCGACAGTAAGAAAGAAAAGCTCGACGAGATCTCTGCCGGTAACTGCCAATCGCGATGTTCGACCGACTATTATAATTCAAATGGCCCCATTAAAGGCGTTCACGCGCTATTAGAGCCACGGGGATTCCCTCTCGTTCCATTTTCTCGCGATTGGCCTCGACGAGGTCGACGGGGACGAAGTGCACCATATTGATCCTTAACGCCGTTCCCATTAGGTTAACGACCCGCGCCCGATAAAGTATTCACCATGCGGATAATTGCCGTGTGATTCGACGCGCAATGGTTACCGCCGAATGCGCGCAAAAAAAAAAGAAACGTTTTTTTTTTTTTCAGAGAATGGCCAGGGCAAGCGAGCCGTCAATTTGTATCGCGCCATATCGCGTTACTTCTTCTAAATTTCCCATCGAAGGACGTACGGTGCGATTCGCCAACATTCCCGAGCAACTCGCACAATCTATGGCGAACCTAAGGCCGGTCCTCTTCGAAGCTTCGAAGGGCGACGAGTTTGACGATTCGCAATGCATCAGGTTGCATGGATTCGCACGGAAAGAAGAACCGCGTCCCATTCGTCCGATCGCTGATGAGGTATGCGCGCCAAGTTGGTCGAGCAGTGGCGCGCGAGGGAAGGCACCGACGTTGCCTTCGGGGGTTGAAAGCGGCAGCGTTCGGTCGAAAGGGTGGCGCGCAGGCTGGCGCCCACCAACGGAGACGCCGGGAACCATCGGCGTCCCGACGTCCGTGCTTCGAGGAAACACCGCCAGATCGAGATACCGAGTTGTTTCTGCCGCGACACCGGGTATATATCGCGCGCCGATAAAGCAGATCCAGTCGCGTCTATCCAAATTCGAAATTCGCTTTTGATAACGTGACTTATGGCTCACCATAAATACGTTAGCGCGCCGCTGTAAATTCGCGCCGTCCGCGAGGCTCGGCCGCCGATAAATCACGGAGCTCTCTACGGTTTTTGTTTATGAAATATATAAGCGACGCACCACCGAGCTACGGCGGACCGGTGGACGGAGTTATAGGATTCGTAGCAGCGAAATCCAGGCTTTACCCCCGGACTTTTCAATGTCACGACCCGTGCCATAATTCATGCCGATACAGCACCCGACGTAAACGCGACGCTTTCGGATACTGGGGCATAATAAATAGAATTTTACGCTCGCTCTCCCGCAAATCCGAAATTCAAATTTGAACCGCGGTGTTTGGATTTTTTCTAACTCCTGGACGCGCGCTATACGTCGCGGTAGATTTTGCATTCCCTTCGACGGTAATTCTTGTGCCGATTGGTGCCACCGCCGAATACGAAAGGGCGAAGGAGAAATAAGTCGTAGGGTAGAGGGAGCCGTTGGATGGAAACTTTGGCGCACAAGGGCAGCTGGCACCGTCGTTCCTGTAGACGTACGCGCGATTAGAGTTTACGCGCGATTACGCGTACGGTTCGAAAGTCGTATCGAAGCGTAGGCCCCGGGCTACCCGAGGGCCAAACTGTGGGCCCGGATATTCGAAATGGGGAGGCACAAAGGCACCCCATTCGGCGCACAAAGTACGGTACGAAAATCCATCGGCGGCGGAGAGTGGTGTCGGCGCGAAAATGCACGGTCGATGTCTCGATGCACGTGCATCGTGCAGGTGCGAAGTGCCATACGCGACACCTCGTTCTCGAGGGGCGGCAAAGGCGGGCCACCCTCCTATCGGCGGGCACGGAGAGCGACAAGTGGACGATCCTGACCCGATACCTCGCGCAGACTATGGAAGGGCCTCTCTCTTTAACCAGCAGGCACTTTAACCAACTTAACCACCGCTGACTCGTTATAGCTTAACGGTTCGGCAGTCAACAAAGGTGCGAGATCGCGCCAATCGAAGCGACGCGCTCGATTATCACGCGTTCACAGCTTTCTAAAGCTCCGAAAAGCACGGCAGAGGGTAAAGGGAGGAAAGAGGAGGAGAGGTGGCGGGAGGAGGGCCGGAGAAAGCGGTGAAAAAAAAAAGCGGAGAAGGGTTGAAATCGACGATCCCGTCGGTTCGAAGCGATTGACGGCACGTAACGAGGGTGCGGATCGCGTGGCAGCTGTCAAACATTATCTCTCAAAATTCGTCGACTCGAGCTGCACCATCGACGGGGGGATATTCACCGTTTTGAAAAGGAAATGTTCGGCTCTCTCTGGAAAATTCGGCGTCTCGACGCTATCGAGGAGGAACGTCGTGTCGCGCGAGAGGGACCTCCTCTTATGGCAGTTAGCGGAGGGAATCGAGTATAGTGCGTAACGAGCGCGGAAAACGAAAACGCGGAGGACCGAGAGACGGAACATTACCAGCGCTGCCATTCTCGGGCCAGGTACGCTAATGGTGCGTAAAATCGCGGCGAAGAGAAAAGCTCGGAGCTTTGGTAGCCAACGTTATTTACGGCGCTCGCTTAACTTTCAGCGTCACTCGCGGGGATCGTTAAATCTTGTCCCTACGATCGCAATCACGGAGCGGCACGGATGACGCGCGGGAAAATCCCAACGAGACCGTGCCGTAAGAATTCGCACCTTTATCGTTTCTCGGTTGCGCGAATTATGCGCGAAACTCGTGCTCGCGAGGGAAGGAACGATCGTTGGGCAATGGGCAGATACGGCGATCGCGTCGAATTCGACGACGATTCCGGATTACCCTCGGCCAAGGCGAATCGCGCAGGTGCGATGGATCTTGGTAGAGGGTACGCAACCGGTGCGTAAACGTGGGCAAAACGAGAAAGAGCGGAGCGCTCGGTGGCAAACATTATATACGTGGCTTGGCACCCCTTTTGCCGCTCGCGAGCACAATGCGCTGCTTTGTTGAAAATTTCTGCGGGCTTTTGACCCCAGTTTTCCGCGCAGACCCTGCCTGCCCCTTCATGCCGGCATTTTCGTCCGTGCATTTCGTGGCCCAATGGAGAGCCCCTTCCCTCCTCCTCGTCCACCGCCCTTTTCGATCGGTTCGTACGTCGGTGAGCCCCCATAGGATGATACCCACTCGACGCCGATCCCGTGAAATCCGGCTCATTAATTCGCCCGGCGTAGCCTAGATGCCGGATTCGCAAGCCAGGAACTATCAAAGGGCCCTCGCGTGCATTCGCGCGCTTCAAGACGTCCAATTCGCCGATCGATGGCTCCGTGGACGAGTCCGCGGCACAGACCTATCGCTGATAAGCGGAAAGCGCGGATTCTGAATAGCGTCTCGCGCAGACCGACTCGCTTCTCGCTCTGTTTTCGCTTTATCCGAGGAGAATCAAGGGCGGTGTCCGCGATTATAAGGTCGTGATTGCGAATTGCAGATCTCGTTAGGGGTAAGTAGGAGATACAGGGTCTATTAGCCGATTAGCGATACCGAGCGAGGCCAGCGGGAGGATAGAGAGGGAGAGGATAGAGCGGCGCTCCTGGAAAGCCGAATAAAGACACCTTTTCCTGGATTAGCCTTACGTAACGAGCGAAGCTTACGCGCCACGGGAGATCGATAGAGCGGATATACCATTTTCATTCTAATTGTCAGCGTACGCTCTCTCCTCCGCCCTCTCTCCCCCTCTCGCCCTCTGCCGGGCTTAGCCGTGTCGGTCGGATGAGCGTACTCGAAAAAATGAGCGCACGCCCGAACGGAGTCAAAGCTCTTTGATCCTTTGACGGACTCGGAAAGCAGAACTCGACACGGCCACGCTGCCTTTCGTCTCGGACGCGACGACGGCCAAAGACCGATGCTCGGTCCCGCCGTTCATTAATAAGGACTAGTCGATAAGTCCGACCTACCCGGAAATTAATCGACGAAGCCGTGGCGACAGGCTGGATGAACGGCTCCCGCAAGGCGCCAACCTCCGCGTCTTCCACGCGCCAATTCGTACCTCGACTTTGGACCCACCGAGATTTACCTACCCCTCGTCGACCGGTCACCCGGCACGTTTATCCCGTTCCACGAGATTACCCCAAGTTCTTTAGGACGGCAAGGCTAAAGGACGGTATTCTGTCAGCGACGAAACACCCTACGTTTGCACGCACGCCATAATCTTGCACGACACTCGCGATCCTCGTTCGACTCCGTTCCCTTTTTTCGATTCGAAAGACCTCCGCATTTCCCGAGAGAGAAGATAAAGAGCCCGGTTGGTCGTGCAATTTGTCGAAGCGCGAGATAGACCAGGAGCGCTCGATCGTTTGCGAGATCCGAGCTTCCATGCTTACGGCGTGAAATAATAGGACGGCGATGACCTATCGATTTCCCCAAGAACGACAAACGTTTTGCGGCAGGCACGATGGACCGGCGAATTAATCCGAGGAACGAAGATCGTAAGGCGGTCACAAAGGAACGACGAGGAGCCGAGAGTCTATCCGGTAAGAGGCGCGCAAGGATGGAGTGGCCATAAAATACTCCGTAACCGATTGTTTCCTCCGGCCGAGAATCAAAGCGCCCGACGGCGGAGCACTCTATTTGCGTATTATCCTTTGATGTCGCATCTCGGTACATTTCGCCTCCGCTACAAATGTAACGGCACGACGACGGAGGTACGCTCCCTTTGACGGGAAATAACGACTAATTTTTGCGCGCCTCGCGCTAACGACCCGTCGTACATCGCAGCCTGGAAATTCGATGACGATTTTTGCCGATTCCTCGTCGCGACGAGGCCGACCGGCGGAAGGTTCTCGGGTATTCCGGGTAACGAATTTGGACGTTGGGCCGGGCCCAGATGTTTCCATTCTCGCGCTCCCGTTGATATTTTCTTTCGGATCTCGCGGAGGTTCGTGAAAGGGAAAGGGTCGGCCGGTGGTTTAATTACGGCGAATCCCCCGCGCGGAAGGGCGCGGCAGCTTTGACGATGTATCGGTTTCGACGGAACTTTTTTGCGTAACGAGTTTTGGAAAGGACATTGATCCCCATCGAGGATTCTTGATGCGCGCAAAACCGCGTTAGGAGGGAGCCCGGAATATATCCGGAGTCCTAACGCGGCAATGGAACTATGCTAAATACCTCCTAATGAATACATACGGGCAACTCTTTGATACAAAGGTTCTCTCAGCGTTACATAAAGCGTGGGCGAACTATTTACACTGTGGTCGTCAGAATTTCAGGGCCTGCGAGGACCTAATGAACCTTTGCCTCTTCCATGCCGCGCGCATATATCGTTCGAGCAAAAGGTTCGGCCGTGCATCCGCGCTCACCCGTTAATTAATTAAAAACCCGGGCCGAATTTCGCATCGTTGCGAATATTTTAGATAATTGGCGGGCTCGCGGGCGAAATGCTTGAAACTTTGGCCGGCCGAGCACTCGCACTCTCTTCGTCCGTCCGATCGTCTCCCGCCCGAGTCCGACTAAAATGGAAAAAGGCTCGACGCGACGCGAGTTAAGCGAGAAAGGAGTGGGAGGAGGGCGGGGGCAGGGCGAAATTCGAGGACGGTTCGAGTACGTCTCGTGGAACGCAAAAATAGCGGTCCGCGATCGAAACAGTGGGTAACGAGAGAGAGAGAGAGAGAGAGAGAGAGAGAGAGAGAGAGAGGGCCGAGGGGTGGAACGATATCGAAACGAATCAAAGGTTGCACTTCCCATCGGCGCGCGACGCGCGTGGCGCCGCGTCTCGAATGCTGGCACGGCCAATGGCGCAAAACGCGCATAATCCATAAGCCAGGAGGATAATCCTCCGCGCTTTAAAGCGGCAAAGCCGTCCTCGAGGAGGCTCCGATCTTTAATTAATAGAATGCAGATTTGGCCGCGTATTAAAGTCGCAGAATGCGTGGCCCAAAATCACATGGACGCGCGTTTAAGCGGCTTACGACCACTTGTACAACCACGAAAACCACTTTTCGAGGTAAGTTGTAGATCCCTAATCTCCCTCGGTCCTTCTCTTTTATTCCTGCCCGCAACCCGGCCGCCTCCTTCTCTCCTCCCTCCCCCCACTGGCCGCCCCTGCCGAAGCTGCGGATTAAGACCCCCTCCAACGACCAACCACCGGTTACTCGTTCGCTCGAGCGACTCCGATTTCGAGCCGCGACAACTTTCAAAAAATCCACGCCCCTATCCGCGGTTCCGCTCCTCGCAAAGCGCGCGCAAAGCAAATACGATTCGCCGAGCGTCCAAAAAAAAAATAGCACCTCGTTTCAATTTTTCATCGTTACAGGCTGCCGCGGCGAAACGTTGCTCGATGCTCGATAGCTCCTGGCCGTTTGATGGAGATATATAAATCCGCGAGGATTTACCGCTATTCTCTTTTCACGGACCATTTAACGCGGCACACGTCGCAGTGGCAGACGGAACGGAAAGAAGGCAGAAAAGAAGAAGACAAAAGAGGGCTGTTTGCCAATGTCGGTGAGCAGCGGTGGGCATCCTCTTTTAACGGTATATCGGCACGTTGCTTGAGACACAAAAGATCCGCTGTACGCATACGTTATGTCGGGCAAGAGAGAGAGAGAGAGTACAAACGGCCTCTAACCGGGGCGAGGCTTCGTTGCCAACCGTGAAAAAAGCTCTAGCCGTTAAGTAATTAATCTCACGGCGAACTCCGGGTTTGGCGAAAAATATTCGAGCGCTCGCTCGGACATCGTAGGTGCGCCTTGGAGCGACGGAACGAATATCGTTTGTTTCTCCAGTCGATTCGCCGAGCCCTCGCGCGATATCGATTCGCAAACTCGTCCGTGAAAACCGAGGAGATCGACCGCTGCCGTCGTTTCACCCCGGATGCGATTCCCGCACGTTCGAGCAGCATCGAATACGTCGCCGGTGAAAGGATCCTCTTCCCTTTAGGCTGCATTCGGCCAGAGGAGAGTGTCAAGCGCGCGAAAAGGGCGAAGCCGTCTGGAACATGGGCCGTTTGGGAAATGAATTCGGTGGCCGGCCCGCGGCTGCTCCGTTAAGGCCTCTACGTGAGCCGAATGCCCGCGAAGCGGCGCGCGTCCTGCAGCCTAGGTTTTACGCTCGCCTCGCGATTGCAACGTCAGCGGGCTCTTGGAATAACGAGCCAATGTACACGAGGCACGTCCTGGCTCTCGCCTCGCTTACCTCTCCGCGCGAGATCGGACCATTCTCGTCCTACGCCCGCGTGCACTCGAGCTGCTCGAAACGCCGATTAAAAATCGGCCGTCCTTTACGACACCCTGCCTCGAGGACTCGATCGTTATATCGAGGGTTAGAGGGATCGAGAGGAGGACCGAGGAGCGGGTCGAGCGGGTCGAGCGGTTAATGCGGCGCACTTCCGAGAACCTCGAGAGTCCATGTACGCCGGTTCCCATCGCGCGCCGCGAAAGTAGATTGGTCGAGGAGATCCCGAACTTTAATCAGCCGGACCAAACTCCTCGTACTCGGGTAATACGATGTACTTAATATCGCCTATCCTCCTAGAGGTTCATCGCGAATAGAAACTCCCGGTAAAAGCCCCTAAAGTTATCCGACAAATAAGTACGTCGCATCGCGTATACACGCTCGCGCGATTAAATTACCCAAAAACGATTCTGCGGATATACCCTTCAGGTATCTCTCGCTAATTATCGCTCCTCATTTTCCGCCGACTATGCGGACCGGCGGTCAGGGCAAATTGATCGATAAATTTTAGAACGATCCCCGCGTAGGCTCGTGCAAAAGCAGGATCAATGGTTCGAGGGAAACACCGATGCGATACGATTTTTATAGAAAAATAATAAAGGAGGAGAGTCGTTAAACCTTTGCGGAGAAGGGCGACGTTAGATTCGCGTTGGAGTATCGCGCAATTAAGGAAAAGTAAAACACCGGACTTTGTGGAAACAAAGGTGGGGATCACCGTGGGACGATATAGGTCACGGCGAACCGCGTCGGCGACTCAGTCGTCGGCAAGCCGGCGAAGAGCGCGGATCTATTTCGTCCCTCTGATTTGCATCGATTTTCGATGCCATTCGCGGTGTCGAAACGTCCGAGAATATTCCTTCCGTTCCGCAACATCAAATATTCACGATGCGGCAATGCCTCGTACTTGGATCTTTCGCGCGTAAGCTCTCGGTATTCGGGAGCGAGTAATTTGGAGAGAGCATTTAATTAATGCCCGTTCCATTCTGCGCAAAGGACGAGCCAATCTGGCCAATGTACTCCGAAACATCGTCGTATTGGCCTAGGGTAGCTACGAGGTGACCGATACCTCGGCAAACTTTGATCGGACGGGACCAAACTCCGCGCGCGTCTAATCCCACTTACTTAACGGTGTCTATTCCCTGGCAGCCAATGGAGACGGGAAACTCGAATCGGAATCAAGCAGCCAGAACCGGGGTCTACGCCGTGGACGCGTTAATGTGTCCCCGGATACTAAGAGGACGTCGATGCAAATTTAATCCCGATAAAACTCGCCCCTCCACCGGTCCACTTTGGCACCGCCACTAGACGCTTTAAATCCCTACGTCGATGGTTAATAGGTAAAAAGTTCGGTGTCTCGACACGGACTTTATCGTCCGTCGGTGTTGCTTTAAAGTAAGGAAGATACGATGATCGTTGCCGTGATGCGCGACGAGGTTTTTCCTGCCGAGAGATACGGAAAAGGATTCGCTCACTTTTGCGGGTTGTTGTTAGCCGTGGGCATGGGGGTTGGCACTCTCGGTGGCGGAACCGGTATTGCTTTTCTTCTTCCTCCACCCGTTTGATGTATGGTCGGCGTAACGCGTCCGGTCGGCGCTATCCGGCCGGCCGTTCGAGGTCTCTCTGCCTGAACCTCCATGTCGTATCTGCAACAAATCAAAGTCCTCGCTTTTTAACGCCTTCTTTTCGAGCGCGCCACGAGATAGTATACTTCCACGTTTTATTCCTACCCGTAAATCTGTCCGTATCGTTATTACCCGGGGACATTTCTATCTACGGTCCACCCGTTCCGGTCGTTCCGGGCCCTGCCTCGCGCACGACCCAATAATTACCGACCACCACTCGCGGTTTTATAACGAACCGGCTGGTATTGGCCAGCTCCGGGAAATTTACCACGTGGCGCAACGTGCGTCCGAGAGCGGGCTCCGTCGGATACTCCAGTGGATACGCAAAACCACACATCGAGAGCAGAAGTCCGATCGCTTCTCGCGCGATACCGCGACCTACGCGCCGACGCGCCTCGCGTACGGAGACCCTTGAATTTATTAACGCGCGCATAATTTGCGACGTTCCTCTCGTCGGCCGCAGTTTCGGACGCATTGCCACCGATCCAATTAAACTCGCGGGCGCTCCAGGAGGGTGGAAAAGATCGGCGCCTTTGTCCCGCTTAATTAAAAAAATGACACGCACGTTAGGCGAAGGTGTTTCTAATTAAGCGCGTGTTCTCGCTAATTTACCTTAATAAACGCGATAGAATCTGGTCTGGGGCCGGAGTCAATCTCGGTATGTACGTTGCAAGCTTGTGCGCGTCCGTACACGAGCGCGGTGCCTGGCATTTGCGTAACGGAATTTCAATTAATGATTCGCATACGTCAAACTGCCGCGAGCCGTTTCAATGAGCGCTTTCAGAGCCCGCTGCTGCCAAAGTGACGCTCGCAGCAACCCGTCGTCGCTCCTCTCCTTACCGTCTGCCCCTCCCCCCTGCCCGTCCCTACCGACACCATTCCCAGGCGCCAATCCTCGGCGAATGCAGATGCGTTTCGTTTCGATCGAGAGGAAGAACCGCGAGGTCTCGTTTCGTTCGACCGTCTTCTTTCGACCGACGAACGAGCACACTCGTCCGCGCCCTCGTGAGCCAGCGAACGAGCCAAAGTCTCCCATCGGATATATAAAGTTTCGCAAAAACTACGGCGAGCCGATTTTAACGAGGAAAGTGCGGGTTTAAACGTGGCCCATTACCTTCGCGGAGATTTCCACGCGACATGCCCGCCAATGCCGAAACTGGCGTTCGACGCTGAAGATGGGGTACGTAATAAAAAAAAAAAAAAAGAGGGGGGGGAGGAAGGCCGGTCGAGCGGTCCTCACGTCTGCTACGTCCTCGCGGTACGTATGCGAGGCCGATACTCGGGAAGCAGAGATGCATCGTCGCGCGACATTTGGGATCGTTAACGATCGTAGCGGAACCTCGTGGCTCTCGGGTAGGAAAGTTTGGTGAACCGTCGGCGGATTACGAAAGTCCCTTACCACTCGTCCTCGAGGGTTACGCGTACCGTTCGGCTCGAAGAACCGCGATAAGCCGTTTCCGTATTTCCTCGGCGGGATCTTACGTTTTATCCGGCAGTACGAGAACCGAGGATGCGAAGCGTGGATGTTCGGCTCGTTCTCGAGAGGCCGGGGTAGGGAAAAAAGCACTCGTAAGCGGTATACTTTTCGCGATGCGCACTTTTTGGATCGTTGAACAGGATCGCAAAGAGGCCGTGCGCGCTTTCGTGAAAACGTAGTGTATCGAGGATGGAAGACGGAGGGGGCAGGGGGGAAGGAAGGGCGAAGATGAGCCGAGAGGGGCGTCTCCTCCAGGATGCAAGTGCCGTGACGAATACTCGTGCCCTCTCGTGGCATCCATTCTTCGAAATTCGCCGGCTCCGTAGCCCTGGCGGAAGGAGTGCGCCCGCCGTCAAACTTTTGCGCCGGTTGTACGGCGCGATCCGCATCGCGAAACGAGACTTGCGCGGGGAACTGGATGCGTTCTACCCGAAGGAAAATAATCTCCCCGCCCGTTGGCTTCGCCTCGCACGGCCCGATGACTTCGCCAAATCTCGTTTCGGCGGAAATGAGCGAGAACGATGACTTCCTTTCGGGAACGGCTCAGCGCCGACGAGTAACGCACGCGGCTCTCCCCTTCCGCACCCCTTCCGCACCCCCCTTCCGCACCCCCCTTCCGCACCCCCCTTCCGACCCTCGGCGCGACTCGCGCACGCGACTCGTCCGCACTTTTGTGCGAAGAAACGCTTTACGAGCTTTCTTTGAATCGACATCAAAGGAGAACGGGGAGATGAGAATGCGAGCATTATCGTACACTTACGCGTACGTGCCGCCCCGTTCTTTGTTCGAGCGCCATTGAGGTTAGCTCAGGAGAGAGAGACGTTTCAATATTTAATACGATACTCCTAGACGGAAGTAACGAAGCTCTAAGGTGCATCCGCGCGGGTGTTTAGAAGCCTCGCGCCTCGCGGAATAATCAAAGCCCCCAATGCCGTTGCTTTGGCTCGGCGAAATTTATATTCACGGTGTACGTCGTCGTGCACGTCGCCTATTTACGGAGTGGCCTTTTACTCATAATTGCCGGCAACGGGGCGCCCACCGTTCCCCTGAATCGACGTACAGAAAGCCGCGGGCCAATGTCGGGTAGCGCCTTTGAAAATAGACGTCTCCTTCCACGTTGCTCGCGGTTATAATAGCCTCTGGACCGGAGCGAGCTCGAGCCCGCTTCGCGGCTGAGCCCGCTACGCCGTTCGTAACCTTGGCGCTATCCTTCGCAAAGATTTCGAGGCCTTGCCCCGCGCCCCGACAGCTTCGGGAGGCCGATTACCGCGGCAGGATCGATCGAAGCCTCGTTCGATCGGCGAGATTCCAACGCGCACGGCTCGAATGCGCCCCGACGACCGGCTTGGCTCGCACGCGGACGATAAGCTCGTTAAGCCTCAATAGGATTCAATTATACGGGTCAACCGCGGCAAACGTCCGCCTCTTAACGTCGTAAACGCGATAATTCGCGCCGACCTCCTCGGTTCCCCGTCGGTAGGATGAAAGGGCCGCCCCAAAGAGATCGAGAAAATCTGCCATTTCCCAAAACGCGCCCCGCCGACGGTGAAATAAACGCGGTCCGCTCGGAAAATCAAAGCTCGCGACGCGACGGCGTATCGCCACGAATTTGTCCCGACGTCGCAACAAGTAAACTCCGTATTGGGTTTCGCGTTGTCCCATCCACGGTCCGCGTACCGCACCCGAAATCCCCCAAGACCGATGAGCGAAATTCGAAGGATCCTTCGCGATAAAGTTCGAGCTTCTACACGGGCGCAACTCCTGGGGCGCGGCGCGTCGCGACGCGAGTCGGCGATGCTCCGCGCTCACAAAGAGAAGCCGGCAGGCCGGGGAGGGCGGGGGAGGCGCGTTGCCGGTTGCGATCATTATTTCTCGACGTGTAGCACCGCAGTCGGGGTCGACGTGGAAACAATACGCTCAGGCAAGTCGGTTAAAATATGCAGCCCCCGGCGTGCGTGGCTCCGCGGGCATCGACGAGGTCGCGTCCCGCTTACCCTCGCAAATAAACCGGGCAGCGCGGCCTGAAAGGAAAGAGTTTGGTCGCGTGGCGCGCCGGGGCGGGAAGGAGGACCGGCGAGAAGCGCGATCCTCCGCGGGGCTGGGAGGACCACAATGGAGGCATCTGCTTAGCAAATTGCGAAAAATAATCGGGTTTGCCGAGCCGGAGGACGGAGGCGGCTCTCGAGCTGCCGCATGCCGTAACACAATAACGCCTGGCCGCGGATACGACGAGTGCGGCCGAGGGGAGGGCAAAACGAGGCCCTCGCTGGTAGGAGGAAATGCGCTCGCACGGGCGCAGACTACGACGACGACGCGACGACGACGACGACGACGACGACGACGACGACGACGACGACGACGACGACGACGACGAGGATGAGGATGAGGCCGAGGACGAGGGCGAGGGCGAGGGGGCGAGAGGGAATAAAACGACGCGTTCCTACCGGTGTATCGCGGAGACAATGTATCGCGCTCGGTGTACGAAGGTTGGCGAAGGTTCACCCGCGGCGCCGATGACAACAACGAGAGCTTCTCCTTCGTCTCCTCGACCCGCCCCGCTATGAATGCCGCGCTCCATCCCCCTCGCTCCCTCCCGCACTCGCCGACCCCTCGCCCACCCTCTTCGCGGCCGCCTCCGCGATTATCCGCTCTCCTTTCCTACCACCGATCCGGTTTTTCATTCCCCCTCCCTCGAGGTAAATCGGGGACGTCGCTCGCGATGATAATTGGCGCTCCGACTTGTCGGTCTCCGCGAGTGCGCCCGCCCGATTGATATCGCGCCAACGACGAGAACGCCGGCCCCGCGATACGCCTCGTGTCAAAGGATAGCTCGCGCCATTTATCGCGCTGTTAGAACCGCTTTGCGCGAACCGTGACGAAGAATAGTGGACGTTACGGGACGAACGAAAATATTTCCCCGATCGTGAACGAACGCGTCGCAAAGGATTCTGTCGACGATAACTCCCGACGCGCGACGCCGTCGATTGGCGTCGATCGCTATTAATCATCGGCGGAAGCGGCCGGGGCGCGTCGACGCCGCGCCAAGATACAGGCGGGAGTTTCTCATGGCGCGACGTGGTCAACACGTGTGACCAGCACCGGAGATTCTCATGGCGATCGCGTATCGAAACGTCACGTGCGTGACACGCGTGTAACCGCCCCTCTGGCTTTCCCATGAACGCATTCTTGCGCATGGTGGACCGTGAAGGGCACGGATTTGGACGTCCGGATGGAATCGAAACCCTGGATGGACGCTCCCCGTATTTAACGAAGCTCCACTCCCTTTCGGAATTTCTTGCATTATCTTTCTTCGCGTCCCGATCGACGACAGATCGGCGGAACGTGGCAAAGTTTCGCGTCATCGATGCATCCGAATTGACGGGTTTTAACATCGCCGAGGATAATTATTTTTCCCAGAGGCTCCATAAAACTATGCGAGTTAAAACGCGTTTTGTACAAATTTAGCCGGTATTCGTTTCTTTCGGAGCTTCCTCGAACGATCCGACGTAAATCGCGGTTTCGTTCGAGAAAAATGTAAGAAGAACGGGGATGATGGAACCGGGGATGATAAGCGTGATACGCGCCGGGTGAATAATTTAAAGCTATTGGAAAGCGTACCCGGAAATTGCTTCCCTCGAAATATTTGATGCAGCACCTGTAATGGGAATCGCGTTACGCGGCCGCTTCACGGAACGCTGGCGCTGAGTCAATTATATCGCGTACAATTTGTCCGCTTGTTTACGGCCGTAAACGATCTATGTATCTTTTCCGCGAGGAGGGTAGGCGGAGTTTATAAATTCGGGACAAATTAGTTTATCTTTGGTCGATGTTTAGTACACGCTAAAGAGCAGTCGGGCCACCCAGCCACCAAAGGCACCGCTAAAAATACATCTCGTTTCTCATCGCGACACCCTCGCGTATCCTCTCCCTCTCCATCGCCGTGCCTCCTCCAAACGAAGAAACGGACGAGCCGCCGCGGATCGATGCGCCCTACCCCCTCGCCCCTTCGCTCCTCCGCGCCTCTAAATAATCAACTCCCGCAAAAAATGCACGCTCGTTTCGAATTAACTCTCCGCCGCGCTACTTTTTCATTTTCGCTCAAAGATACCAAAGTAAACGGGGACGGGATCCTACGCGGTGCAGAAAAAGGGCAAAAAATTGGGAATGGGTGGAACGATCGCAATTTCAACCGTGAAGCAACCAAAATTATACTCCGTTTCGCGGAAAACGATCTGATCCAAAGACCCGGAATATTATCCAAGAGAAATCTCGAAGCGCGTGGTAACGTTATTCACCGATTTCCTTCCCAGGGATCGCCAAAAGGTCGGTCAGCTTCTCGATCCCGCTTAATCTGTCCGTAAAGTTGATATTACGCGTAATTAAGGCGCACGGTCGTATCAACGTCGGGCTTTTCCGGGCAATTTCTTTTTCGAAAGTACCCGCGCCTTTACCACGGCGCGTTCGCACGGTTTATCGCGCGTGCTCGCGTGCCCCTTTCGGCCGAGCCAACTCGGTCCCGTCCTGGAGCGGTTAATCGTCCGCGCGACGTGCTCCGCGGGGAAAAAAGGACGGCGGATTATAAAACCAGTTGGCCGTTAAGTTTTAACAAGAAAATCCGTACGCGTCGAGCGCGCGCCGGGGCTGCGTTTATATTGGCGGAAAAAGCACGCACTAACGACCGGCGAGCAGCGGCGAAGAAGTAATTCTACCGCGAGAGTTTAAAAAAGAGGGAGGGGGTGGGAGGAACTTGCCGAGCTCGCTACTAGTATTTTTTTCGGAATTTTTCACTCCGCAGGCCCCGACGGAGCGCGGTTCAAAAAGCTCGTATCGAGAATGCGAGCCGCAGGCCGCGGCGGGTAGTCGAGCGAGGGTGGGGCGGAGAGCGGGGGAATTCCAGCGCGAGGGCCTCGTCGAATAAACATTTTAATAAACGCCCAACCGGCGGCTAGATATAGAGAAAAAATAATGCCACTCGAACCGCACGATCTACCGTGATATTGCGTCCCTGGCCGCCGCTGGAATTCCTGGCCCCTTTTATTCCTATCGCGGCGAGAAGGGCGCCGCGATTAATTGCGATGCCGCGGAAATGAAACCACGAGGGCACCATTCTTTTCGACGGAATCAAAGGCAAATACTCTCGATTCGCGAGGTGGCCGTTAAAACGTATCGGCTTTCAGCAGGGGGGTGGTTTGTCTTCGGCGGCCTCGGGGACGATCGCGCGGATGGCAGTAACGGGGAAGATCCCATCGATCGACGCCCGCCTCTCGATTCCCCATCGGTCAAGATTCACTCTCGGCCCGTCCCCGCTGCGCCCCGATCCGCCTGCCAGATGTCGCGGAGTATCTAATAGGCGATCATGATCGATGGCCTTCGTTGCCTTCGAGGGACTTTGACGGATTTACCCGATTTGCACTCCGAGGCGGTAAACGTTGGGCTCGTGCCTCGAGCAGGGTTCGCGCAACTCGAAGCTGCATCCTACATCCTAGAGGCGAATACTCGCCGTATTACCGGGAGGAGGTAGACCGGCGAGGAACTCGTTCTATCCGTAGGCTCTTTCTTCCCTTTTCCCACTTTTCAACGAGCTCCGCCGGTTTTTGCTTCGTCTCGCGGATTCAGCCGCCCAATAATAATAAACGTTCCGTTCCGCGTAGCCTAGGAACGCCAGAAATATTCCTCCCGCGGCGGGATCGCGCGATTCGACGCTCGAGCCCGCTGGTAAGTGGGACATATGGCGTGTAAATAGGGCCGGAGGAAAAACAAATAGGTTTCGTCGTGCCGAACCCCGAGCGATCTTTCGGCTCCCCTTTAACGACGCGGTCGCAGTACGCGCGACAATGGCGGGGTTAATGAAAGACGTAGGTGCTAGTTATGGATGCCATAACTCGGTCGATGGGGCGCCGGAACATCGCCGAAATCGGCCCCCGCGCGCGACTCGCACCCTGACCGCCCCTGCGCCTCCACGACTTCTGACTCACGGCCCGGCAGGCCTAGGGGGGTGCGAAAAATAGTCGGAAGGGGGCCGTGCCGCACAAAGCCGAGCGGTTGCGCTCGTTCGGCCGTACGAAGAGAATCGGTAATCGTATCTGCTCCTCCCCTGCCCGTCGATCGGAATCGTGAAATATCCTCTCCCTTAATTACCGAATACCGGGACGTATCGTTGCCTCCCGCTGCATCGAGGCAACGGCATAAGCCCTCTCGAAGGCTGGATATGACCTGCGAGCATCCGCGTTGCGGACGAAGGGCGGTACTTTGCTCGCTTCTTTGCCAATATTTTTGCGCGAATAAAGGGGAAACGATTTGGACGATAATCTCCCGCTCTTCGATCGACCGTCATTGCGTTGCGATCGAAAAAACGATCGTGGCGTCGGCCGGTTGCCGCGACGGAGACTCGGCTACGATGTTCGGCAAAGAGCGATGCGGCGCGAAGAGCACGGATACCAAACCCGACCGCGCTCTTCCGTTTTTCATCTTCCTAAGAGGTAGTACTATTAATTTACATTCCGTAAAACAAGTGTCCGACGGTGGGAGCCGCGCCGAAGCCCAACGGCGAAAACGACGGGGCTTCTTAATTTAATTAATTAGCGAGATGTCGGAAATGGGCGGGTTTCTTCCGCAACTGCATCCCCGGCCGTTCCTTCCTTTGTAGTATCCTCCTCGTCCTTCCCTCGGCAGAAGTCGCGCTGCAATTGTCGCTAATGAAGATCCACGCGTTCCGGAGGCGGAACAATAAACAGTCCCACTTAACTCAAAGCACGCAACCGCCCTCCACCCTCCTCCCGCCCGGCCGCCACCTGCCGCCTCCTTTCCCTTTGGTCTTCTCCCGCATACCGAGCCACGTCGTCTTGGCCGCCGGACTTTGCCCCGCGTAACCTAGACGCACTCGTCACCCCGTCGAGCCTCCTGAATCTAGGATGAAAGACGCGCCCTAGCTCTCTTCTTCTTCCCCGCCCTCCTCCTCCCGCCCTGGCCAACCCTCTCCGGTTTTTCGACGCCCCTCTTTAAAGTCTGGGAGGCCGTGCCTCGAACCTGCCCGAGACTGGATTAATAACGCGAGGCTCTTACTCATTAGCACCCGGGGTTCCTCTCTTAACGAGTGCAAACAAGGGCGTTTTTTAAGTTGAACGATAATAACGCCGGATGATGGAGCTTATAGCGAAACTCGGAACAATGACGTTGCTCGTTCTCGAGTTTTTGGCTTTCGGTTTATCGCGGGGAAGGATACAATTTGGCGCAGCGAAGCGCGCAAGGCTGGTTCGTTTTTGTGCACCGCACGTACGTCGGTTGTATTGGGGAGTACTCGAGGCCGAACTACGAGAGGGCTCTACGGAGTTTCGGGCTTGACACACTAACGGCAACGCTAAAGACATCCTCGAAAACTGTGTCGTAGGAACGTTATATCCGGTTCATCGTGCAAGACGAGAGGCCGACGCTCGGGAATTTCTCAACCTTCGATCGGGATTAATGACTTTTCCGGCCGACGCTCGTTACCGTTTAACGCCAGCAAAGGGAACTTTTTTCAGAACGCTTCTGGATATTCGCGAAAGATATGCGCGAATTAGAGGGCCTCGCGGAGGACGAGGCTGAGGGTAAAACCTTTGAATCGTTTCGGTTTCAAACGAGATCATCGAGTTCCTCGCGGAGGAGCTAGTCGATAGCATTTCCCCCTTCCCGTCCTCGGAAATTCCTCCTTGCCTCCTCCCACCCCTGGCGGGAGGCAGCGCTCGGCCTCCTTTTAGTTTACTTCTCATATCCCAGGCCGTGAATGAGGCGCGAGGCGGGGGCGCGCGGGAGCCTCCTTCTCCTTCCCCCGCCTCGAAGGGTCCCGAGCGTATCGCGATCGGTGCAACGCGCGGAAGATACTGCGAGGATCCGCTTACGACCCTACTATCGTACATATCCCTCGCACCACGGATCGAAAAAACGCGCATCCGCGCGATCCGTAGCATTCCCAAGAAGATTAGCATTAACCTTATCGCCACGGGACAATGTAAAGCCGGTCTTGCGCTCCCGACGCTATTTCTGGCACGCTCGATACGAAATTCTCTCCGATGCCCGGGAGGCGATGCTCGGCGATCGACGTTCTCCTGGAATTGAAATTTCCTTCGAGACGGGGAGTCTTGTCCCGCTCCGAGGAATCGCTCGACTTTGCGAAAGGCTCGATTCGCGCGCTTATTACTCTTCGTTCCTGCTGACGATGCCTAGACTTCTTTTTATTTCCTCCCTTATCCTTTGTATCCGAGCGGCGGTTCGCTTAATTCTACGGTTCATTATCTCGAAATCCAATGCCAAGATGGGGTAGTGGATAAAGGTTTGGACCTCTACGGGGAAGGGTTGCGTTTCGCGCGGATCTTGGTACGAATTCCCTCCTGGTACGCGCAACTTTGGCCATATACCCAGGGATATCGAGCGATCCGGAATTCCCCGTCTCCCGAAGAGCCGCTTTAAATTTGGATCATCGCCGGTGCGACGAGTGTAAATCGCCTTCTCCTTCCCTCGTTCCTCCCACGTCGCACGTTTTTCCTGCCGCGCTGTCGCGCCTTTTAGCGCCAAACAATTCCCGTCTGCCTCGCTCGTTTAACGCTCTCCGCAGTGCCGGCTCGAAACGAATTACCGCAGGACCGGTTAATTCGCGGCCGCGATCCAGCCGGCGGCGCCCTCGCCGGCTATAATATCGCGAAAAACGATCGGCCCGTCCTCGATTCGTCGCGCCGAAGAACCTACCACCGCGTTTAATCGCGAAGTCGTCCATCGCTTTGTTCGATTTTAAGGGATCGTGGAATACGGAGTTCCTACCTACGATCGGCGTGCCACGACGAATCCTTTCGAAAGGGGAACATCGGGTGGAAGCGGCGGCAGCCGAGTACCGAAGGCGCGGCCAGAAAATCAAAGCGAGGATAGGGATCGCATAGAGTACGGAGAATAACGAGTGTGAAATAGGGTGGGAATACTTTGCGATCGATACGGCATATATAGTGCATCGAGGGAAAAGGAAAGTGAACGGTTTATTAGGAGCGAAAGAGCGCGTTCCCTCCGCAAGCGGGTCGCTCGCGCGTTAGACACGCGCCAGAGGCTCCCGACGTGGCGCGGTCCGGCGAAAATCTGGCGGGCCATCTGGCAGGTATCGGCGAGCGAACGCCAGGCGCATCGCGGGGCTAATCGAGAGGATCCGGTGTATTAGATTGGCCAATAACGGAGGCGCGAGTGATGTACGGTTGCGCCCACTCGGCGGCGTCCTCTCGACCGACGTTAATCCACGCGAATGTATCGCGCACTTTATCGCGCCCGTCCGCCGATCTTCTCTCCGCTCCTTCCCCGCTGGCCCCTGAGCTTTGAAAAATCGAGCCCTAAATCTCGGCGCACCGGCGGCCACCGTTCCGCCCGGCCGGGCTAAATAAGACATTTTTTATCTACCCAAGAATTACTCTCCTTCCACGAACGATTCCTCGGCACCGCCCGGCAAATTCGTTTGGCCCAGGCTCCACCGTTTTTGAGAGGAATTCCGAAGCGACGGAGCCTCGGTGCGAATATCGCGTGGGAAATTGGGAGTCCAGGAACGATGGGCGGGATACGGAAGGTGGGATCTCACCAATGTGGAAGTCCGAAGCTCCGTCCGCTACGGCGGCGCAGCTCTACCCAAGAATTATCGGCGGAGGAAAGCCGAAACGGCTGGCCAGCTATTTTCCTTCGTTTGATATTAACTCGGAAATAATCCGGGATAAGTGGACGATATTTTTCTCGTTCTCCCCGCTCTGACTGAAAAGTAATAAAACTGGATTACCCGGCGAATCCTCGGGGCCCTTTCGAGGGCCGAATCTCGCCCCTTCCGGGAGCGAGAAAATGGATTTCACCGAGGGGCTGGGAACGGCTGACTCGCTGACTGACTGACTGATATCGAGGAGTAACCTATAGCCCGCGCCGAGATACCTCCGTATATCCCCGGCAGGCCGAAAGTAATAATAAACAGTTTATCCGTCTGTCGAGTCTAAGCGGATTATCGGCGGCTCCCCTGCCCGTAACGCGAGACGACCGATAGGCGAGCCACCGAGCTTCCCTTATCTACCATCATCCGCGGCCCTCCCCTCCGGGCCCTTCCTCCGGGACTCGGCTCTCGCCCACGAACGTACGCGTCGCGTACGGAGAGCACGCACCGTGGCTGAATATTCATGGCCGACGCCTCGAGGAGCGCTCCCCTCTGCGCGAGCCACCGCCGCCGCCGGATCGGCCGCGGCGAACTCGCTAATCGGCCAGCGTCTCCCTCCGAGGTTTTCCTATCGAGCTTCGACGGAGAGCTCTCGCGAGTCGCGCGAAGAGCACGGCCGACTTCCCTAGAGCTGGCACGACATCGGGCCGATCGGGGCGAATCCAAGGGTGAAAAAACTTGCGGTAAACTGCTTAGCGATCGCGGCGGTGGATTAGGCGCGAAGGAGTTCCACAATGACGTGATTACTCCGTGAAGGGGAGAAGAGGAGGGTGCTCCCGGAGGTTCGTCCTAGGGAAACACGGAGCGCGGGGTACCTCGGGTGGAAACTCGCGATTAAAATCCCAGCGGTGGCATTAGGGGTTGGGGGGTGGGGGGTGGAAGAGGAACGAGGTTCGAGGGTGCCGACGTCGTTGGACTCGTGCGTTCGAACGTCGGCCGTGTTTAAAGCTCGATCTGCATTTAAATTGGCCTCCATGCCGATTCGCCTATACACGCGCTCCCGTGTTTTCCTATGCCGCGGCTTCGACGGCTTCTGTTGTCGTTTCGTCCCCAACGCGTATACCCTTAAACCTTCCATTACCGCCGCTTCCATCCTATATCCATTTCCCCGGGCTTTAATTAAATAACGCGCCTCGAACGTCAAGGTGCCGACGATTTCCGGCAAAATTCGGGCCTGCCTTTGATCGAGCTCGCGTCCCGGGCTGGAAGCTCGGGCGAAGGATGGGCGAGGGCCATCGGGTCGCTTTCGATGGGCGAAAGGGCCGGCGGAGGCGCGCGATGATGGCCAGGTGGAAAAAGAAACGGTTTCGAGGGGCGCTTAATTCGACGGATACACACGGCCGGGGAGTTAATTAGCGTCGCTCGAGGGCCCGTTGATGTATATATTAATGGAAAGGATTCAACCGTCTGGCCGTACATTCGCCCTGGAAAAGGCCTGGCTACATTGAGATCGAAACGAGAGGCCGAGCAGCGTCGGTTAATACCTTATCCTTCGCGACACGAGCCGGCCCCCTTGACCCGGATGGACCTTTTCAATGCGCCAAGAACCGCGAGCTTTAACTTTTATTACGCTCGAGTACCTCGATGGGCCTTCGAGAGGCAGCCTTCCGAGATAACGACGAATTAATGAATATAAGTCCTTGTTTCAAATCCGAGAGGCGGTACGACTGGCCTATATTCGCTTCCGGCCGGAAGGCTCCAACGCGAATCGAGCTAATTGCCGGTCGCAAAGCCGGCCCTTTCAGGAGCCACGAGCTTTAACCGGAACAATCCTCCGTTTCATAAGGAACCGCCGAAGCTTGCCCCTTTCGAGCGTGGAGCGCCGCTGAATCGCATCTTTCCCGCCGGATCGTTCGCGAATCCAGCTCCCTGTAAATAGACCGATTAACCACGAATGCTCGCTGCGCTCCTAACCCCGTGGAATGCGCATCGGCTCTCGCCGGAGATGTAACCGGATGAAAACGGAGAGCTCGGGGGAGGCGATAGATGGGAGAACGAAAGTCGACGTTCATTTAGGCGTATTATCGGCGGCATCGTCCGCCGAGAGGTATTTACCCAGACCGGCCGTATCGCGGGAAGGAAGGGAGAGAGAGCGAAGCGAGGAGGATGGAACTCGGCAGCTTCGCGGGCCGTTGCTCGATGATCGCGAAGACGAAAGGATCGCCGGGTCTTTAATCGCACGATTCTCGCTCGTTCTCGGTCGGAGCGTACGAGGGATTTGCGCGATATCGGTCGCCAAAGGAATTCTCGATGCTCTCCGATCTCGCCTCTCGCTATCGGCGAGCGTGCAGCCCGAAGGAGGAGCGGGCGGCGAGGCCGCGTCAAAGACAACCCCCTCGGCCATGGCCGTCCTACGACGACCTCGACGTCCTTCTCCGGGCCGTACTACTCGCGCGCTCTCTCCGACGCGATTCGAGTGCACCCTTGAGACACGGCGTAACTGCCGCGAGAGGTCTTCCGCGCCTTTCCGTTGTTCTCCATATCCCCGGCTTTCAGCCGCGCTTTCCGCATCCCAACGTACGTTCGCCTTGGAATTCTCGACGAGACTTATTCGGAAAGGGAGGTTGGGAGAGGGTGGGCCGAGGGTGAGGGGGGATCGGCCCTACGGGGGATCGGGGGATAGTGCGCGAGTCCGGATTCTCGGTAAACAGGAATTTTATCCGAGCTTTTCGCCGCTCCCGGGCCTCTTTCAATATTTGAGAAAAACGCTGGCAAGGTAAAGAGACGAGATCGAGGAAGGAGCAACCGTGGAGCGGGCGTTCGAGAGAAGGACCAACGCGCTTCCTTCAACTTTCGCGACATTTTAATTGGGTAAAAGCGCGCGGAAGATGCTGCCGCGGCGGTCGCCGGGGAGGATGCCTCGTGGCCGAAAGTTTGATAAATAATTCGAAGGTACGGCGATATTTGATCAAAGCAGATTCCACGGAAATTTTCCACGGGCCGAGTATTCGCCGAGTGGCAGGCAGCCGAGATAACGAGGAAGCGACGCGGAAGGACGATGCGGATAACGAGGAGGAACGAGAGGGAAAAGAAGGTAGGAAGGCCGGGACAAGTTCTCCCGTAGGCGGAAAACTTTAAACGTAACGAATACAAACGGCTAAAGATAAATTCGAAGAATCCCTTTCGACGGCCCACTCGGCAGTCCCTCCTCCTCCCCCCCCCCCGCCCTGCCACCCCGCCCCTTCCTTTCGCGTCGCCGGTCTTGCGCGTCCCTTCGCGATCGGGCAACTTTTTAATATTAAATTCCAAGGTTACGCCATACTCGCGCTGATTTCCCCAGACGTCGTTCGAGCTCCGCGGAAAACCGCGAGGCGACCGCCGCTGAAAGGCTCCCTCCGCGCGCCGGGGATTCAACCCCGGCGCCATTCGCGACCGCCGACCTCCTCCTCCGGCGCGCAAACCGCCACTGCGACGCCAACGACCTTCCAGCGGGAAGCTAAATACGCGCGACGAGCCGCGACAAACGGACGGGCCAACCTTCGAGTGCGCGACGTCGAAGCAACCCGCGAAATAACCCGCCTACAATTCCATCCTACGCGGTGATGCCAGATCGATAGTCAACGAAATCATCGCGCACGTCCTTGCCTCTCGATCTACGAAACGCGCGTGCTCCGTTTCAAGCGCCACGAGCTCTGCGTTATTCTTTCGCGAGAAAAAAAGGTGGGGGCGGGGGAAGAGAGAGAGAGAGAGAGAGAGAGAGAGAGAGAGAGAGAGAGAGAGAGAGAGCCGAGTTGCCGATTAAAATCGCTGAAGCGTCACGCGCGCGATAGCGCCTGGATAAATGACGGCGTTTGGCGGAGCCGGTTGGGGAACGTTCGTCGACCGCGCAGAAACCCGAGGCGCGCTTTATCTGCGCGCAGACGTCCGGTCGTATCCGCGCGTACAGCCATCCCAACGTCCTAACGTCCCCGCGCCTAGGTTTACGAACGCACGAAACACGGCGCGGCATTAACTCATGCCTCGTTAAATCGCGGCGGTACCGGCCGAAGCGTGGAGCGGAATTGATGTAAGGAAAGCCGGGCGGGTCGCGGCGGTGGGGGGAGCCAGAGGAATTGATCCGGGCGCCCTGCGTATTTTAACCCTTCGAGCCCTATGGATGCGTACACGCGTCTGGCGAAACCTATCTGGGTTTGCTACGGAGGCGTACGTCGCTCCTACAAAAGTTACCGGCATGGATCGTGGACGCGTATATGCCATCGACAAGTGTTATCGATGCGGACCGTGCCTTCGTAGGTACGTTCGGCAAATGTATCTACCGCGTACGCCCGGAACAAGTTAAACGGGCGTGGTGCGCGAAAAAGTGTTCCGTCCGTAGCAACCGTTACGATCGAAAGACCTCCGCGCGCGGAGGATTAAGCGAGTCGGCGGATTTGCCCCCGGACACGACGCGACCGTACACCGACTTTTGAATAAAGGTTGCTACAACGAGGAGGGTAGGACGCTCCGATGGTCCGCGCTGTGCGCATACGCCTCATTGTCGGCCGTGCGAAATGCTTTCTGGCTTTCGGACGGGCCACGCGCGCCGCGTCGCTCAAATCTGACCGACGACGCGGCTTTGAGCGGCATCATTACGATCGAGTGGCGTCGTTTCGATAGTTATGCCGGCTACAAAGTTGCTCCTTTACTGCCACTAAACCGCCGCAATATTCTCGCCGTCCTTCTCGACCTTATGGCCCGATAAATTCTTCGGCATCGCTCTATCGCGGCCGAAACGGCGCGTCTTGGCTATCTTCGCGCGGCGGGCCAAAACTACGACCGAATTTACGAAGCTCGATAGCCAGGCCCTCACCGCTTCCTCGATCCACGCGAGGTACGTCGAGTTTGGAAGGTAGCGCTCTCGAAATCTCCTACCTCGAGCCGCGATAAAAAAAAACTCGGCGGAGGCTCGCGCTTTGACCGATTCAAGGATAAAAAACGCTATTCACTTGCGCACATTCGACTTTGAGCCAATGGAGAGGCGATTTTTTTGCCGAAGCCTCGCTAAAAATGTCTCGACCCGGAGGAGTGCGAGGCGGTGCGATTTGCGAGGAAACAACGGGGCTTTGGCGGTGGAAAATAGCGGCGACCTTTCGACGAGGACTCGTGGGAGGACGAGGGATCGTCGGGATCATGGTAAATCAGCGATCGTCGCGAGGAACGCGGGGACCCCCGGGACTTCTTTCGGTCGGCCCTCGAGCGGCTATGAAATATTGATGATGACCGATGACGTAGCGGCGCAACGCGCGGTTACCACCGCTCGTTCCGCAGCGGCGACGACGAGGCCGACGACTTTGGTGCATAAATATGCAGACCGCTGCCACCGCGCCGACATATTCGCGACGCGACGACGGTCGGCCGGCCGCGAAAAACGGCACGCGTGGCCGACGGGCCGAACGTGATCGAATTTCAAATTCGTGGAAACGCTTCGGAGCGCGGCGATTGATTCCAAAAAAAAGTTTCGATAAATCATGCAGCGGCATCGATCTGTCCGCGGGCTCGCCGGCCAAAAATCCGCGCCATTCGAGCTCTCATCCACGAAGATTCCCCCTGCCCCCTGCTCGCGCGCCAGACGTCGGCCGCAAACGCGAATTTCGAACGAATCGCTCTCCCGTGTTACCCGAGCGTCGCTTCTGCGCCTCCTCCGCGCGGATTTCCCGGGTGAGTTCCGAGCCAGCCAAACGATAAAGTATTATACACGCTCTCGCGTGTACCTCGCCTCCTTCGCTCCCGCGATCCCCGCTGTTCGCGGGAGAAGCTCGCCCCGAAGCGCGGAGGAGGGATGCCGGAAATAATGCGTAGGATCGGAAGTCTGGCCGCCGCGCCGGGACTCGGCGCCGCCATCCAATGCACACTCGCGACTCCCCGACGACGACGAAGCCGCCCAGGAACGACGCATACGTTTCGAGATCCGCTAAATTACTTTTATTTCGCGACGCAGCGCACTCCCCCCCCCCCCCCAACTTTACGCGCATTCGATCGCTCGGTTCTTCGGCAAGATCGTCCTCGAAAGGAATATCAGAACGGGAGGAGACGCGATCGAAATTTCCAGGTTGCGAGATCCTCCTTTTCTCGAAGAAATTCTGCGCGGCCAGGCGTAATCGCCTGTCCCTCGATTCCCTCTCGCGATGGAGTCGCGGCAAGGAACTCGTTAAGGCGTCTAGCGCGAGGCAAGAGTGAGAAATAAGGAGGGCGAGGTAGCGGGGGCTGGCGGTAATTGACCGAGGCGGGGCCTCCGGGGTGCGACGGTGCTGCTCGTGAATCGTTAAGCCGCCTTTAAGTCCTACCATCGCCCTCGCTCGGCGTTTCGCGGGCTAATCGTTATGCGCGGAACATCGGCGTTGTTGTCTGCCCGCTTGATCGGCAAAGGAATAGCAATGCTCCTGGACGCTGCTCGTCTCCGCGGTGCGCGCCCGAAGGTGCGGACCGGGGAGACGCTCCTCGAAGGACCGATTCGGCCCTGGAATTACGTCCCATTGATTTCCCCCGTATAACGGCCTCTTGAAATAAACCTCCGACCGGACCACCCGCGCGCCAACCGGCCGACCTGCCCGCGCGCCGACACTTTTACGGGCCTTTCATTTATTTATACGTCAACGATAACGCGCCTCGATAACGCAAAGCTGGCGAGACGTTTCGCCCGAATCGAATTGTCCTGCGGATTCACCCCCTTCTACCGGACGGTTGCGGATAGGAGGAAGGGTGATCGAGTTTCGAGATCGTCTCGTTAATGGGATCGCGATGACTCGACCGATCGCTCCCGATAAGTTTATCCCCGGTGGCACGACACTCGGATGAATTAAAAATCGATTCGACTACTTTCTTAATCGATAACAAAGAGATCAGCGTCGAGGCTCGAAAGGAAGTTTTAATACAGCGAGGCGGAGGCGGGTGGCCGAGGCGGGGATGACGGGAGATGGGAGAAGCCCTTTGGAGCGAGAATCTGGATCGCGCAGAGAGAGGACAAACGTCGTCGGTCAGTCGCGTCCGTTTTCCGCTGAGCTCTCTGCGCGAAATGGTAACGGCGTGCGACGCGGGAATTACGGTAATACCACTGTACCCTTTACTCGCATCCCACTTTCATCCTTCACGACCGAAAATCCCTCGTCGTCTTTGCGCTAATCACCCTTCGGACTGCGCCCGGCAAAACGTACGCTAGTCGTGCCTCGCGAGTTGCACGAGCTTAACGCTAATCCGTGTACGACGATTAAGCGCTTACCTTTAGGAAGCAGGGCCGAGCGTGCCACAAAGGTGAATCGGCGGTGAGGACGCGGCGAGCGATTCCCGATCTTTCGAAATCTCATCGAGCCGATCGGCCGGTGGTTCGTCGCGGATACTCGTCGAACGGTCTGCGGCCTCGAGCTCTCGAAGCTCTCGGGGGGCTAATATCGGGCCCCGATTGCATCACACGCATGCACGGCCACGCAGACAGGCGCGCGCGGAAACGCGCAGGCATAATCGGCGGGTACAAAGCCATTAGAGAAGCGAGGCATGAGCGAGAGGGAGGGAGGGAGGGAGGGAGGGAGGGGCGGAGGGGGCGTAGGAGGGGCACGTAGGTGCGTGCGAAAGGGAGAATAAGGACCGGGCTCTGGCGCCATATGGCTGCTGGGTCCCTTTATCCGAGGGCGCATGGGGTACGGACAAGTACCTGTGTACCAACGCATACCCCTCCGCGGGGCTTTCGAGGCCTTCCAAGGGGGTACCTACACACTCCGCCGGAAACACGCGAGAATCCACTCTCGAACAGCCGCAGAGCCCCGTGAATGCGTGGATTACCCATTGTTACCGCTCTACACGCCCGCCCGACATATCCTCGCGTACCTACGCACGCGCCTAATTAGCCGAAGACGTGGCCCGCCACGCCGGGCCTCGATCGACTTTGGCTCGTACCGCGCCCCGCTTAACGCCTCATTATTTCCCCCTTTCGCCCGAACGAAAACAAAAGAAAAGAGAGAAATAAGCGTTTGCGCGGCCGCCGGAAACGACGCACACCTAGGAGACTCGTTTACGAAGGCCACGGTGTTCTCGGCGCAACGAGGGACAATCGATCGTGCAGAAATGGGAAAGTCGATTATCTCGCCGACGGGCGAGACGAATAAGTTCGATGAACGTACTTGGCGCGGCTCGCCTCTCGAAGGTGATACCGCGGCAGCCGGGAGATCGAGAGGATGGCGAGGTCTCGTCTCGATCTCGGGATCGATCGAGAGGCGGGACGTGGCGAGCGAAGAATTCGAGGGATTCGAGTGAATTTTCGCGAACGACGTCGAGGCTGGTGGAATGGATATTTAAACTTTCGCGACGGTAGGAAGCCGTCAACAGCTGGCCTGTACAAACACCTCCGCGCGGGGATAGTTTTGGTCCCTTTATACTTGGCCCTAGGGGTCCCGCGCTCTCGCGCGCCTCCCCGCGAGGCGCGGCGTCGGAAAATCTATAATGAAAGGGTGCGCGTAGCGGTTCCCGAGCGTTCATCGATTCGCGATTAGCCGGTAACGATCCTTTAAATTTTCGAGGCGCGGTTGGGAACGTTCTCCGGCGCGAATCAGTACCAGATAACTTTAATACTGATTTCGAGATATTTACGACGCCACCGCCGGCGCAGCGTACTAATTAAATTCTAAGACGAAGCGTATCCACCTACCTCGGTCCCGCCTCGTCGCTCGGTCGTATCTTTGCGCGCTTTTGTAACGGTATACCCTGCCCATCCCTGTGTAACCGGATATTCCCGTAGAATCTATCCTGCCTGCAGTAAATTCTACGCGACGACACTTTTTTCGCATTAATCGCCGGGTAAAAGGCAGTTTGCGTTTTTCCCCTCGCTCACGGCCGACCTTCAAAGAACGGCGATCCCATCGGACCGCGCGTCCCTCGTGGAACAAATACGAGTCTGTGGAGCGCGGGCATCTCGTTTACCCGTGAATTATATAGGGAGGGGGCGGATTGAAACAAATTGCACGCAATGCGGTAATAGGAAAAAATATTCGGTTCACCCGCGGAGCTAGGCGCGAGGGGAGATAGGAGAGAGGGCGGGGGCGGAGGTGGGGGGCGATAAGAAAGAAAGAACGCTTCCCTGAATTTTAGATCTTTCGTACGGGAAGGAAACGAAATCCTATGGCCCGGAATGGGACCGTTTATTATTCAACGCCCACTGGCTCGCCTCCGGCGTTGCCCGCTACTTTTCTCCATATTCTCACCCCCGTCCCGGCGCTTCCGCTCTCTCCCTCCCGGGGAGGATGCCTAGAAGGCGAAAGGGAAAGGTCGAGGTCGTAGGAGGAACGGGAGAAGCGCCGGCTAACGAAAACAATAAAGAACGATTTTTTCCAGACCGCCGATTCGACCCTTCTTCGGTTCCTCCGCTGCGTTTTCCACTTTCCCAGCTCGGACGACGGCCGTATCTCTGCCCTCCATTATTCCGACGCTTCTCCCGAATAAACTCCCCGCCCGCTAATAAACCGTGCATCCAATTAATCTCCGTAACGATCGACTGTTTACGGCGCATTTCGTTTGGCAAGATTTCGAAGAAAGTCAAGAATTACGGAGGGAAAACGGAATTATCGGTGTCGCAGAGATAGAGGGAGAGGGGTTATAAAGCGTGGACCAAGTTCAAGAAGAAGGGGGCTAATTGGGAGACGGTAAGATCCGTAAAGAGAGGCAAGGAGAAAAACGAGGACCGCCTATCGCGATCCCGTCTTCCGAACGAAGCTCGGAACCGGTTTAAGGATGAAAAGCAATAATTATCCTGCTAATTGATTTGTTGCACTCCTGCCGGCGAGGCACCTCGCGTGACTCAAAGATTCTCGTTTACCCCCAAGATTACCCGCGCACGCTCCTACGGGCCTCTCGAAAACTCTCGAAAGCCATTACCTGGCATTTATGCCCGTTGCCAGGAACGGCTCAAAGCGACTGCATCGGTCGAAATTATTTTCAGAACCGCGACTTCAAAGTTCCTCGAGAACCCCCGCCCTTCGAACATTTATTACGCGACCAATTCCAAAGCGGAAGCCGTCTTGCGCACTCGCTTTAATTCCACTCCATCTCCGTTGCGCGGAGATAAAAATAATTTCTCAAAATCAGTCCCGCCAGCGATTTCATCGGTGCTCGTCCGAGACGAGTCGGAGGGATCGGAAAGGGTCCGAGCTTAAACGCGATAATCGTTTGAGTTTCCTCCGTCATCGAAGTCGGGAGGATGCCGCTCATAAAGACGTTCCCGAAGGGGTGGTCTCCCGGAATACATCTGGCTAATCGGCTAATAAATAGTCGTCGAATTAGCTGTAATTGGCTCTGCCCGTAAACAGAGCGCGAGAGCGCGGTTGTAGCCCATTAGCATCCCGCAGGATCCATTAGCTTCTCTCCTTCTCGCACCGAGGCAGACGTCGCCCCGGCTTAAGTCCTCCCCCGCTTTGTCTCCTCCCCCCCTCTTCCGCTCCGCTGCTCCTCCGCCTTATCCTCCTCCGGCTTCTCTACCCGCCGCGACGATCGTCCTTCCGCGCCGATCGTCGAAACGAAACGCGCGAGACGATGGCCGCGGTAAGTACAGCAGAGTTCCCAAGTACCGCCAGCGCGGATTCTGGCCGCGAAGGGTGAGGAGGGCCGGAGTCGTGAAATCGAGTTTCGAACGGCGGCTCCCTTTGAATTACGCGCAGCTCCGAGCCGGCGATTTGGTCGAAGCGAGGGGGAGAGAGCGAGAGGGAGAGCGGGACTCGTTAGTCAAAAAGCAAAGCGCGCGTCCCGGCCGACAAAAGATCCGCTGGAAGACAGAGAGAGGGAGCGGCGCGGTCGTCGGGGGTGCGAGGGGGGTAGAAGCGGCGCAGGAGCGCAGCCGGAACGTTGCGAAGGGAGGGTCACTTGTTGCTAGGAACTCCGAAGATCCGGTAGACGCGAGGAAATTTTATCGCGAGGTAGACGGATTTCACGGAATTTACCTTCTCGCTCGTGAGCCTTTCGGCAAACGAGATTGCATCTCGAGGACCAAACCGGAAAGAAAGATTATTCTCGTGAAGAAGGGCGATCGAATTTCTTCGATATGCTCGTTCGTTCGACACCGCACTCCAGTCAGGACATTATTTATACGCCCTTCCTGCGTTCGTATAACTTTCAACGTCGTTCGTTAACGATCTCCATAGATGCGTCAGTTTCACGATCATGGATTCTCTCAGGTTCTAGTCAACGAAGTACGAAAATAAATTTAACGGCGTACGCGGATCTTTGCGAACTACGATTTAAAGAGTATCCTTTTTGATTTTTACGTTCCGAGGGCGTTATTCTTCAGAGAATACCGCACCTGGCCGTCGACTGCGCGGACCATACGGATTATGCATGGAAAGCCGGATCTTTTCCCATGGCGAACGGCCATAGACTCCAGCCATTTCGAATTTGAGTCTGGCGCGGCGATATATTTTCGTCCCCGATTCCTGGACGGTCTTGCGGCCGGTAGAATAATCCTTGCACGAGAGAGACGGCCGTGTGCGTTGGTTAGGAAAGCAGAAACGCGCGTACATCCGCAAGGCGCACACGCGCTCGTACGCGGTCCATTAAAAACGCGTCGGTTCTGTTTGGTCGAGCCACCGGCCAGCTGACGGAGAGCGAGCGTGGGCGGCTCGGAGAGAGAGAAAGGGGGGGGGGGCGTCGCGACGCTCGTTACGATAGCGCTTCGACGACGATCCTGCATCGCATTCCACTCGATGATCACCCACCGACAATTCTATCCCGACAACGGTTCGTGCGAAAATCATGAAGCAAACGGTCGACGAATTGCGTCGAACGGTCAAAAAGATATTAATATTTCCGAGAGAGAATGAAGCGAAAGAGAATTTCTACGCGGCCTCTTTCGCTGCGGCGGCGACAGAACGCGAGAAAACTACCGTGAGATCGGCATGGAGGGTCCGAAAGATCCCTCGTAGCTCTTGACGTCGTTTAATATGTACATACGATCGGAGCCTGGTGCATCGTAAATTATTTAAGTGCCCCGAAGATTACGAAGCGACGTCTTGGTCAAAAGTTCGTGCACGGGACGATCCGTTCGAGTCGAAGCGAATAACGCGACCAGAGTACGCGGGGCGGCCGAGTGCGTACGGCACACGTGCATACGCGCATTTTCTACCCAGCTAGGTTTGCGTCCGGCACGGCGCGGCAATGACCTGGTCACGGCAAACCGAGTAACCAGGAGTCAATATTTAGTTGGCCATTAAACGAACGAGCCATCGCGAGCGGCGCGGAGACAAAAAAGCATATCCACAGCCCAGGATGTTTAAACGCGGAGCGTATCGGAAGATCGAATTTCTCTCTCGGATCTCCGTTCCACGAGTTATGCCGGGGAAAGGGCTCGATTCCTGGGAGAGAAAATTCCTTGGCGTAAATTTTCACGGTGCAATTTCCTCGGAGGTAATTTCCTCGGCGCACATTTATAACCTACGCGTAATTTTGCCGGGTCCGCCGGCAATGGACGTACCTTCTCATCGGCGCGTCGAGAGGAAAGTGAATTTGGTGCTTCCGAGAATGGTGTCGGGGGTCGCGCCGACTTCTCCAAATAATTAAGCTTAACGTCGAGCGCCCACCGCGGGCCCGAGGAGAGGCGCACGATTCCGCGCGTGCCATGCCATCTGCCGCGGCCGAAGTACCTATAAATAAAGTTGCGTCCCAACCGAAATCGGAGGTGCCCAGGCCCGATCCTCCTTCCGCACCCCCGTTTGTTTGGATTTACTCGGCATTTCCTGCACGAGAGACGGATAACCAGCGGGGATGGCTTTCCCGATAGGATTTATTTCCATCGGTGCGCCGTACGAACCGTTTGGGTGGCTTCTTCGCCGATTCACCACGATCGACCAACTCTTCCGGACGTTCGTGGAAAATTTAACGCGCGATGCGATGCTCGGGAATGTACCTGGCATAGGTAAAGGAATTTTCATATCCCGGGCGAGCTCGCTAATTATAAAACGGCCAAACCACGAGAGCTTTTGGCGCAAAGGGCGCACGGTGGAGGTTGAAAATACGCGAGGAGATGACGCGTCAAGATTACCGCCTCGGGAATAAGTAGAAAGGGTGCTCTTAGCCGGGCAGCTGGAGGGACAGGAAGGGATTAGATCTCCCAAAATGCACAATGGCGGGCAGTCACCCGTGTCGATAATCGCGAGGAATGCTTTTAGTTTTTAAGTCCGACCGCCTCGGACGTTGGTACGCCCGTGAGATCCCGCGTGTCAGCGCTAATGGCTATCTCGAAAGGATTTTCGCCGGGGTCTATCCTCGTCTACGTCGACGGACGTTTCATCGTTCTACCACCTTCGGCGATCTCCCGTCACTTAAATTCCCCCGTTTAATTCGTACGTGCCAGCCAAGGGCGTGAACGACCCGATCGCCGAGTCGAATCTTTTCTCGCAGCGCAGGAATACGCTGGTGGGAAAGCTGCCGAGAAGAAGGGAGGAGTGCTCGGGCGAGGTAGAAGGTAAAACATCGGACGTTCTCGATAAAACCCTGCAAGATCCTTCGCGAAAAATAGAAACACCACTTTGAGGAAGAAGATAACCCAGTTTGCGAAGAGCCCCGGGTTAAGTCGCGAAATGGCAGGCGATACGATCGAGGGGCAAGAAAGGAGTCCCCCGACGGTTCAGGAGTATCGTACGCTCCTTCGGCCCACTTTTCCTCTGCGCGTTAGGCGCGCGTCTAGACGACCTAGGCCAACGGCGAGGGGAAGAAAGTCCGTGGAGCTCGGAGCAATAATTCGTCGTAAAAGAATCGCGTTCGGGGAGCGGCGCGAGGGAAGAGCGACTCGGCGGTCGGTTGCCCTCGATCAAATCGCCATACGGAGAGAGCGAGGCTGCGCCGGAAAGGACTACCCCTTTTCCGTGCTCGTTTTCTCCTAAGAGAAATCGTTGAACCGTTTTCTCGTTACGAACGAAAAAGACTCGTTACCCCTTGGGCGTCCAGACGTCGAGAAGCACTCGCGTTTAAAGCGGAATTCACAAACGATTCCGGGAATCGTATTCGACCGTGGAGATCGGATTCGTACCGCGTAAGCTCTCCGCCTCTGGTCGGGGGCAAAAATCAAACCTCGCGCCCTGCGCCGTACGCCCAGTTCGTATTTCGTCGAAAAGGAAGGGAAGAGAGAGAGAGAGAGAGAGAGAGAGAGAGAGAGAGAGAGAGACTCTTCCACGACTCGCCGACGTTACATCGTTAAGGTGTAATTCCGAGGCCAAACGTTCTCCCGGAGGGCCGCGGATTTTCCTATTCCGTAAGTTTCCAAACGCGAGGGATACTCGACTGCCGCTATCGAGCCGGCTCTTTCGCGTCTACCTCGGGGTATTTACACGAGTCCCTCGTGCCGGCACCTTCGGGAATAAGTACCGCGGATAAATTCCTTCTCGAATCCAGCCACCCCTCCGGCCCCTCCCCTCCCATCGGCGATCGCAGCAGCGCGAGCCGCCACCTTCCGCCACGAGCCATCGGAAATGGAAGGTTTTACCGCGCTGGTATTATCGGAGGGCAAACACCGGTAACGCGGTTAGGTAGGAAAGGAGAGACACGTGCCTCCGTGGACGTTTCCTCCGATACTGGAAACCACCCTCCTCCTTCGGTCATCCCCTCCGCCCTTCCCTCCGACTACGAGGGAGCGAGTTTATCCAGCGTCGCTGCCAAATCCGATTTGCCAGGGCGCGACGGGAGGTGCAGAATGTTAAATTAGTGGAGAGAGCCCGTTGGGCGGAGAAAGCCGGGAGAGCTAAAGGGGTTGACCGATTCGCTACATTCCGCGAAACTGTCGGTGGATAAACTTTTCACTCCGCAGCACCGTGCCACTTCCGAATTCTCCTAACTTTTACGTTACGCCGTGCGCCTTCGTCCTCCCCGCGTACCTGCGCGACTGATTCGATCGCCAGGATTTCCCCCTACGCGCGCCCCAGGTGCTCTGCCCTCTCGCTACGAGGACGGAATCGTGGTCGTCGAAGAGCCGAGAGAGGAGCGACCGGCACCATTAGCTCGAGGTAAAGGAGCGAATCAAAGCGAGTCTCCTGGCGCGACTCTTGGCTCTCGTCGTCTTGTTTTCCCATTCGGGGGTGGCCCCGCGCTTTGGGGCCTCTCGCCTCTTTGGAGGTAGGCGCGAGCGACGACAAAGCTCGAGGAATACCTTTTATCTCGCGTATATATCCCATTTGGCGTAAGGTCGGAGGGCGCAGGGCCGTCTAGCCGTCTAGAGCGGGCTTGGCCCTCGCTAATCTGGCCACGCGAATAACCCGCGACTGGTCTCCGACGAGTCCTCGTTCGGAAGGACGATAAGCCCGGGGCGCGACGTGGACGAACAATCGTTTTTCCATCCGCGAAAGGTCGAGGGTGGAAGGAAGGAGGGAAGGAGCGTGGAAGAGTGGAAAGGCCCGAGGTAGGAGAGGGTATTCCGGTGTATCCGCTGGCGAGTGCTCGCGGTATCGCGGGGCCCGGTGCGCGCATACGTCAATGGGGAAAAACGCGCAATCTTGCTCGGTACTCGCCGAGTAACCACTACCACCCTAGGAAAGCGCCGGAAAAACTTTAATGGATCTGTTTTTAAGGACCCTCCCCGCGCCGCGGCCGCACGAGCTGCCGACCTCTTCACCGTGCAAAAACCCTCTCGAGTCAATGCTCCGGCCGGGGCAGGAGTATGGCGGAAAAAGAAGAAGGACAGAGACGGGGGAGCAAAGTAGAACGAGCCCAGCGAGCGGCAAATAAAGCACGAGACAGATAATCGTGCCATTTAGCAGCGGTGCTCACGTTACTTTCCGCCTCGCCCGGTACGTGGGAGGCGCGAGCTCCGCTACCCATCGCCCGCTTCTCGCCAGACGGACGACGAGAGGCGCGAGGATTCCCTCTCCTCCGGCCCATCCTTCTCGGATCGCCTCTTCCTCGGGACCCGCCGAACGGCCGAAAAGCGTTCGCGGGGGCCTCCGCCTAGATAAGATTCCCTCGTGGTGGGAGAATGTCGAAGGAAAAGTTGGACGTGCCGAAAGTGGGAAAAGTTGGGGAAAGTTTGGTATTGGGCGAGCATATACGTGCACCCTCGAGAGGGAGGCGGGGTGCGCGGAGCGGCAAGGAGGTAGGGGGGCATTAATCATGCCTCGGCCTTTGCCGATCGCAATTTCCCAATGAACGCCGGTTCGACAGATTTTTCATCTTCCGCCAAAGGGCGAAGCTGAGGCGGACCGGCATGCCTCGCATACCTCTTCGCCCTTCTTCTCTCCGTCTACGTCTCCACCAGCGAGCATCGGTCGCCCATCCTCCCTCCTTTCGGCTCGTCTCGACGCTTGGCGAGACCTCCGACTCGTAAAGCCTCGCCCACGAGGAGGGCGAGCGCGGCATCGCGCGATAATCTGCGCGAAATGCGAGACGCCGATCGAGGCGGTCCCCTCCGAAAAACAACAGCCGCTGGATCGCTGCACCGCCGGCGATTCCCCTCGCGGCTCGATCGACGAGTCCGCGCCGATCGACGTGAATCGCGAGCCTTCTCGTCCCGCTCCACGTCCCGCGGAAACAACCCTCCCGATGCCAGGTGCGAACCGATGCGAGCCTCGATCGATCGGGCCTCGCGTCTCGCCGCGAAATTGCTCTCACCGCGCCTCGGCCTCGCGACTCCTCGAGATTTCCGCGAACAATGAGCGCGCGGGGGACGATCGCACGCCTCGGCATCGACCCGTAATTCGAATCGCCTTCCTCCGATCGAAATTACCTTCTTGGATCGACGAGGCCGCGCGCCCACCATCGCAAACGGTTATCGAGTATCCGAAAGAATTTGATTCGAGGCCGTAGGTGGCGCCGAGGAAACTCGTCGGAGACGCGAGCCGGGCCATCGAGGTCCGGACCGACGTAGGGGAAAGGATAGATGTAATACGTACGTTTGAAAGCAGGGATGGGCCGGAACGTTAAGCGTCCACGTGACGAGGTTTCCAAGTTCGGAAGCGGTAAAGTCGCTATAACTTTCTGCGGCGATCCCGATCGGGGCGGTTCGGAAAGTTTGTAGATTCGGGCCATGGGGGAATAACGAGCGCCGACTGGCTGGCTCGGGGCGTATCTGGATAACGTTATTTCGATTCCGAACAAGTTCGTCCGGAAGATTACATCTATCGCTCCGTATGTACGCGATGGAAGCGCGGACAAACCTTCTCGGAAACGAGTCGTGTCCCTTTAAGGTAAAGTCGGATAATATTATGAAAGAAAATCTCTCCCAAAGATGCTCGCCTCCCTATCGTCGATTCCGTGCGTTCTTCGGGAAACTTTGCGTCCCACGCCGGCTCCCATTTTTCCTTCAAAGGGGTGCGTGAGCGGAGATACGGTCCTTCGCTGGCCTTCCACCATTTTCCACGGTACTTTTACTTCCGCGAATTTCCAACCGAAAAAGTTTCGGCGCACCTCGTTAATTTAAGAGCTAATTTCACAGTCGGATATTTTAGCGAGAACTTCGCAGAGTAGGTAACCGTACGGTGGAAGCGCACGAAATTCGTGTCCGCGGAATATTCGCGAATCGCCATCGGGACTTTTCGCGAGGCGGCGGCTACGCGCGCCGGACGCGCAAAGGCGCCGGCACGATCGAGAGTAAAGCCAATGCGAGAATACGCAAGCTCGACCCAAATACCGAGGAGGGACGATCGAACGATGAGCTCGAATATTCCTGGAGTGAGCCTGCCTCAAGGTTACGTTCGGCAAAGCGACGCAGGGCGGAAAGACATCGGCACGAGCGGATGGCCGTTCTTTGTTAGCGGCGAATCGATTTCAGCGTTGAACGCGGGATTCGAGAGATAAGGGCCAGTATACCAGCGCGGGGATGAAACAATGGGACGACATCCGCACGAAAGCCAGAGGGTTGTCGTACTACCGCGCTTTTTCCGCGACTCACCCTCCGGTGAGTTCGGACCGAGGCAGCTCGGTAACGACTCTCGCTGTTTTCGACGAAACTTTTAACAAAACGACAGCTAGCGCGCTAACTAAAATTTTTGCCCTTCCCTCTCGCCGACCGATTCTTTTTTCGAATCGCAAAAAAGCGTATCGAGAGCGAAGCGAAAAAAAAAAAGGAGGACGAAAGCAGCGGCCGAAATATGGATTCCAGTCAACAACAGGAGGGAAATTCCCCGCGGCGCAGTGTCGCGCATGTTTCGCCGATTAAACCGATCCGATTCGATCGGGCCGCGAGCGTTAACGAATGGAAGATAATCGAATGCAAAACGCAATTACGAGGTGATCGGAATACCGAGCCGTTAAAATTGGTAAAAGATTATTCAATCGCTCGTTCGACGACGCAACGTGGACGGTGAACGCGTGGTTGCGCAAACACCGGTACACTTCTCGACGAGCATCGGCCGATTCGCGATATTGCGCCACCGTCGGAATAATAACCGTCGTTTACCGGCGCCCCGATCGCCTCCCGTCCAAGGGTTGGCCAAGGCACCGAGATTCGCGCTGCGACGTCGGCGTGCCGCTTGCGATGTATATTCCGTCGTCGCGCGAAGGGCAACGCGACGAACGAAGGCAGGATGTTTAGATTGAGAGCCTAGTCTTTATTGCTCGGCCCCGAGCAGAGGCTCTCAAAACCTTGCCATCTCCCGTCTGGCGAAAGCGCGTGCACCGACTCGAGAGGAGAGGCGGTCCCGAGCGAGTTTACCTTCGGCGGGAAATCCATCGGCGAGCCGAGGGCCGCGTTTCAGCCTGGATAACCAAACCGGCGCGTCGACCGAAACGTCTCGATGAAACCAAATCCGCTTCTTCCTTTCTCCCCGCCAATCGGCGCGGCCGATATCAATGCGAGCGCCGTGCTATTTATTAAATAAATCGATGCCGCAAACGGGAACGGATGCGCGCTCGGTGCTGCGATAGCCAACGAGCGAAAGTTATCGAGAGACGATGGCTGAACCGTACAGACAGTGGTGAACGCGGTTTCAATAAACCCTCTCTTACCGAGCTTCACCCCCCGGCTTCCTCGGCTTTCAATAAGGCGAGTCCTTTCGACCAGGTTGGCTTTTCCTGGGAAAACGGATGTGTATCGCTGTATATTGGCTGCCGGGATACACCGAGTGGCTTTCGAAGTCGTGTTCGGGAGACCTCCATAGATCCCTTGGATGAATATTTCTTCGTGCCGCGGCTCGATACCGATAGCGCGGCCAGGACGTAGGGATTCTCGCGTCGTTATGGCATTATCGACGATTTATTTGCATCCCCTCGCGCTCGTTGCACGCTCGAGCCACGATGGGCGTACTTCTGGGGAACCGCGGCGACCGTGCTTTTTTCTCCGCCGCATTATCGACCTTCTAGATCGATGACCGTTGGTCACGCGCCGTGTCTGCGCAAATTCCTTTATTGGCGCAAATTTTAACGCGGCCCTTTCGCGCGTGCATTAGGCGCGGCTGACGAATGAGAATTTGCCGAGTATCAAAAACGCCCGTCGGCCGAACGACGCGAGGTGTTGGCGGAAAAAGGGGCGCTTGCGGGATAACAATGTATACTCGCGGAAAATCCGTGGCCGGCTCGCCTCGAAGTAGGCGGTAAAGAAACTCGTAAACCGGTGAAAGCACAGTTCCCCTTGACGCAAATGCAACACGGGCTAAACTTTGAGCGTACGAGCAGCGTCGTAGAAGCCTGGACCGTATTCGCGGCGCTGCGAGCGGGAAAGCTCGCGTCGCAAGACACTTCACCGTGTGCCGGAGCCGAAGACACTTAATAATTCTAACAAGTCCGGCGAAGCACGAGTCCTGATTGAGAGGAACCAGAGTGCCGGAAGAGACTCTCTCAGCCTAATCACTATCCCTCGACCGTACAAACCTAGATGCACGGCCTGTCTCTCTCGCACAAACGAGCTACTTGCGGTGAATAACCGAAGACCGCGGACACGGGCATGTGTACGCGTGTACGTGTATACGGACGGGTGGATCCGTATCGCGATAATGACGGAATGAAGCACCGTCGGCGACGCGACTTCACTCGAGGGCGATCGATAACCAAGGACTCGAAAATCGGCCTGGGGAAGAAAAGATAATAAAAGTCGAGACGCCGGAGCACCGAAGGGGGTTGTACGTACCGTATTTTCCTTCCTCGAATGGGAAGATGCCGAAGTAGGACTGAAATTGGAAAGGAATAACGGAGGAAGAGGCGCTCCGGCCTTCCGATCAAAGACCCTTCGGAACTATCGAAGGAAGAGGTGAAAATCTTGACTCGATCGTCGCCTTTGATTCTATGCCGAATGGGAGTGTAGGGGACTAAGAGCGCGGCGAAAATCAACGCGGAGTCGGAGAGAAAGATGTTTAAAGTGCCGGAAGAAAATTATTTACGACGGCAGCGCACGAGATCCGATGATCAGCGCGCGTAAACAGGCGGGAGTGCGCGGAACAGGCCGATGAGAGTTAATAATGGTAATGACGATGACGGCGATGACGATGACAGCCGATAACAAAGGCCGAACCCTCGAGCACGCGTTCGATTCAATTCTGAATGGGAGGAAGGTCTTATTCATTCGCCGCCCTATAGAAAGTAGAAAACTCTGGAGCGAATCTCCGAATCTCATTCCTCCCTACGTCCTTTTTGTCTCGCTTCCTTCATCCTCGATCTGCCGCTATTCTCGGCGGACGACATTATTCCGGAATCGCGGGATGGATCCAGAGTTGGCGATGCTTCCACGCGACGATCGCGTATAATTAGCCATTGTAGGAGCCTGGCACGCCGAGCCGGACAAATCGCAAACTCTTAACGTAAATACGAGGGCGTATTTTCCCTTCCAGGAGCTTTCGGGCCACGCCTCGGAAGGCGCGCTGCTCGAAAAACATTTTCAGCCGAGATATCGAGGTAATGGAGTACCCCGAATCCACCGGAGAGTACGCGAGAAGACGTTCAATATTGAACCGGTAAATAGTTAACCCCGCAGACCTGGCTGCACGCAGGTATGTACACCGTCTACCTAGCCCGCACGGATGCATTAGCGAAAGACTAAAATTGGTAGCGTTTCGACTGCGCTATTAACGGGGGCATCGAACGAATTCGCGTAAATATACGGTTTTCGGTAGAGCACACCGTAGAGCCATAATTATCGTGCCAAGCGCTCATCCGTTCACTGCATAATTACTCCCGGCAACCGAGTAATCGAACCCTCAGTTTCGTTCAGCCCCAACTTCAATTTCGTTCGATTTGTCACGCGCCAACGAGGAAGGCGCGTATTATAGGATACGTACGGTTTTTAAAATCGGGGCTAAATCGTGCGCGTCCGATGAAAAAGAAGCGGCGGGAGCAGATTGGCCTTTGTCGCGATGCGAATTCGCGTCGATCCGCCAAACGGAAAGGATCGTTCGACGATGGGAAGAGATCGAGCTCTGTTCTCTCGATTCTCTTCCCGAGCAACCTTCCCAATCGGTGGCCGCCTACGAGTGTTCGGATCGGCGCGATCCAACGATCGCAGGAACGAACGGAACGAGGTCGTTAATCGTTTCCTCGATCCGATAGCCCGCAGGATTCGCACGGTCGAGATCGAGCGCGCGTGCCCGCGGCGCTCATCCGGTTCCGCTAAATGATTCTCCGCACGATTTTACAGCTCGCTCGGGGAGGAAAGAATACGCGAGAGAGTCCCCCGGGAACGGAGCCACGTGGCCGTATAACGCGTGCGAATGAAATTGAAGCAGGGTCGCCTATCGCCCCTCGTATCCTTCGGGATGGGCGGCGCCCTTTCGAGGGGGGGGGGGGCAGGATCAATGGTCCTTGGGGTAGGGACACGTCGACGACCTTGACGATTTAGCCGGCGCCCGTCGAGCGTCCCTCGTACGCACGCTCGAGCCCATTAAAATCGGTGGAAACGCGCGCGATTCCATCGAGATCTTTATCGTCGAAAAGGTCGGATTAAAAATTCCACGGTTATACGGAAAACTCGTTTGACGGTGGGTATTGATTTTACGTTCGGCGTGTCATAGACGTGGCCGCGGGGCGCGTACAGGGGTACGCCTCGCGTTGCCACCATCGGCGTTTACTAACTGCAGCTACATCGATTTTGGATAGCGCAAGTGAGCACGTAACTGCGTAAATAATGAGAGTCAACCACGCGGGACGATGTTTTATTCATCGTCGACGAATCGAGGCGCGGACGGGATGCGAAATTTTTAATTCCCCGTGAAATCTCGCGGTCGCCCGGAAGTAACCACGTCCGCCCGCCCGACGGAGGGGCGATCCCGCGCTGATACGGGGGAACGTGATTATTTCCCGAGTGATTCTTCGTATTGAACGGATCCCCGATTATCGGAACGAAATTATCAACGCTGAACCGCGGACGATGAACCGTGTAATCGCATTCTCTCGCTCTAACTCTCTAACTCGCCCCTCCCCCGCTCGCCCCCTATTCATCCTACTCGGGTTTTAATAATGCCGTAACGAAATGGTACCACGGAGGAAAAGGAAAACGAGGAGTAATTTCGGGAACAAAAATGTAGATGGGGCGGCGATGTGCCGTCGACGGAACGCGGCCGTAACGAGAGGCACGATCCTTCCGCGCTCGCCGGCTCCGTTTCTTCTTGAATTCGGTATAACGCAATATCGAAAGGGCTTTGCGGCTCTCCTCGAAAAGAGACAAGTAGGCCGGGCGAAATTGCCAGACGATTGAAAATATTTTCCCGCGATTGATATTGTGTCTGAGCACCCACATCGGGTTCCTTTTTTTCGGCCGATCATTCCGTACGGACGGCCAATGGGAAACTTTTCAAATATCGCTCGCAAAGCCGCTATTAAATTCGTCCGATCGAGGAGCGCGATCGGGGGCAATAAGCGGCGACCGCGCGCGTCGGAAGGTTTCACCTTTCCTAACGTCTTTCGTTTATTCCCAACGAGAAAGGTTGGCGCGAGGAGCGGGGGCCGGGCGCGCATCGGCAACGCGCTCGAGAATTCCGTATTCCCGATGTCGGGAGGAATCTTGGCAACGTCTCCCGTGCCTAGCGGATTACCCGCTTAAACCCACGCCCGTCTTCCAGGGCTGCGCGTGACGAGGGTTTTCACGACGCGCCCCGACGAACGCGCCACTCGAATCCGACCGACGCTCGCTCGCCCACCCGCCGGATCGCGAGCCGATCCAAGCAATTCGCCGCCCCTCGCCCTTGGCCCCCCTCCCTCAACGACGGCTCCCCGCGCCCACGTCCCGAACATTTCCAGCCACGCGACCAATTTTACGACCCAGCGGCGAGCCGTGCCTCTCCCGTGGCCGCGGGAGGCCCAAAGAAAACGAGGCCTCCCTCGCCGACCAGCCCGGATCGGGCATAATTAGCGAAACGAAGCGACGAAGCGCGCCGCTGGAGCCCGCCAAGAGCTCGCCGATCGAATATTCCGGCCGAAGGGCGACGAAGCACGCCGCGCGCGAGAATAATCGGCCGGGGACGGCGTTAGCCGGTCGTTTCCTCGATTAGATCGAAGGCGCATCCGGGCGAGGGAGGGGGTGCGATTAGCATAAAAACCACCGAGCCGGCATCGGCGTAGGTGGGAAGGGGGAAGGACGCGCTCGTCGAGCGGAGTGGCGTTATTAAATTTGGTCCTTTCCCCTTTGGCCGAGCGGCGCGATTCGGCGAATTGGCAGCGACGGAGGGCCGCGGTCGATTCCGTCGAGCCGAGGGCCGACCGAGGATGCACCGACCGGTAATGATTCCCTTACGGCTCCTAACGGCTCGTTCCGACCGTGCTGCATTTCCTGCGTGTTCCGCGAAACGATCCAGACACATAACTTCCGTTCGCCGGGCCGACCGCAAGGTCAGAGGTGAGAGCCGTGCATAAAGTCGGACGGCCCGGGCTAACTTTCGACATTATTCGCGTTACCGGCCACGACCGCGTGCTCGCCCATTATTATTCCCCTTTTCCTCCGTTCCTCCGTCCCTCCGCCCCTCCGCCCCTCCGCCCCTCCGCCCCCCCGCCCCTTCCTCCCGCCTTCCGTGTTTTGCACAACCTTCTAACAACATGCCCGACGACGACCGTCAGGGGGATTACGGCTCGGCTCCGTTTCAAACGGAAATAACGAACGATAATCCTCTCGATGGTTGCCGGAAAGCTGCCTGCGGGAGATACCCGAAAAAGAAATTCGCGCGGGGTAGCCGTTGGCGCGCTCCAATGGAACCCGTATTTATCTTCCGCCGCGATCTCGGGCCACGCTTTTTCTCGCTCGCAGTGCGGGAGGCGGAGAGTGGGTACGCGCTTCCGAAGGTGCTCCGCGAGAAGGGTTTTAAGAAAACGGTTAAATCGGCCTCTCTTCCCTTGCCGCGCGATTCGGGATGATCCCGTCGATACCGGGGCTGGCACGGAGCGTCGACCGCGACGCATTCGCGGTAAAGAACCTTGGGCCATAGAGCGCCAGTCTGCCGGCTGGTTGCCGGAGCGTGGCCCCGAAGGCGTCCAAAGAGCGGCGAGGTCAGCCACCTCGGTTGGTCCGAGCGCAAGCTCGAACGAGAAGGATCATCGCTATCGGTTTTCCCACCAACGAGTCGGTGTCCCCGTGCAACGCGACGGAACGAGCCGCGACGGCCCTGTCGTGGCTGGGAAGCGCACGAGACGTAAGCGAGGCGCGGAGCATTGAGTCGACGAGACGGAAAGACGCGAGATATCCGGCGAGGCGGCCGGGGGGTAACCCGTGGTCAAAGAGAGCCTAAGACGGGCTACACCTTGAACGGGGACGATGAACGGCTCGTTGACCAACACCCGGCCCATCCTCGAGAGGTCCATAATGCACGTAACACCCCCTTCAGAAGCGCCTGGCGCCTTATTCACGTGTGGCCCGGTGAAAGCTCATAATATCCACCGGCAACGAGAAAGACAGCTCGCGCGAGCGCGGCCACGAGACGACCAGACTCTTCCGCGGCCATAATTACGAGACGTTAATTACGCGATGAATACACCCGCGCCGGAGGAGAGCCGCGTTACTCGAGAGCGGCGTGCTTTCAAGGGTAATACGGCAGCTACTCGGGTGCCGGACGATGTCGATTCCCCGGAATTTCGCACTTTTATCCTGCCACCACCACCCTCCTTCCGCCTGGGCCCCTCCGTACCGCGACAGACTTCCTTTTTGCCCTTCCGAAACGTTCGTCGTGCCGCATCCTCGACCGCGATTCGAACCTTCGAGCTCTACGCGAGCCGCCACCCCAGCGAAGATGCTCGATTCCTCGGCGGCAAAAGTCTCGGTGGCTCTTCCTCTCAGGCTCCTTTCCCAAATTCGCGTTCGACGTCATAATCGCGTCGAATAGACCCGAGTGCCAAATAGTCGACGAGGAATCGACGATCTTGGTAGGCAGGACTGTGGAAGAAATCACGGCACCGCGCGCGTTTGGCAGCCCGATCGATTCGAGGCATCGAGGGGGCTTTAGCGGCACCGCGAGCGTGGAAAGGTCGATCCGCTTTGCCGCGAGCGGGGTATCTTAGAAATAACCAGAAGCTTTCCGATCGGGCGGCACCGAGGGGCATTGTGCGACCTTCGATCCACTCGATCCCCGATTCCACGGCGTAGCAGCCTTCGGGTAGGCGGGCGTACCTCCTTAATTAGCAACGAATCCCCTCGAAGCTTTTTTTTCGAACCGCGAGTCATCGAGTCGCAAAGTAGCTCGAGGTCGACGGCCTACACAGCCGCGTAGATTCGAACGAAGGAATTCCTCTCGGCGACGCTCGATCGAGCACCACCCAATATCCCGAGGTAGAACCCGTGCCTCCAGGTATACCTATAAGCTCCGCCGCTCCTCCTGGCCCCAGCTCCCGCCCTCCCCGCGCCATCCCCTGCCCTATCCTGCCCTTCTCAGCCCCTGCCAGCCCCTTCCCGCCCTTCATCGCGAGCCGAGCCGCCGCTTTCCATCGACTCGATGCCTGCTCGTACCCTTGGCGAGTCTCTCCTCCGTCGATGGACCAACGCGGAGTGCCGAACCGAGCGGTGTTTAAGGGAGCGGATCGAAAGGGCTGCGCAACGCGGAGGACAAAACCTGGTCGGGTTCTCCGAGCGTATCACGAGCGCCGCGCGTCCGCGTGCACGCGTCGCGCCAAAAGATATCGATGGTACGAGATTAATTTAATGACGCGCGCCCGAGCTCGGCCAACCCGGTAATTACCGTCGCCGTCGGATAATCACGGCATTCGGCACGGTGCGAGGCTGCGAAATTAAATCAACGATCGCTATGCGGCCCGGTTAACGTTATGGTCGAGCTCGAATGCCGAAATGCGCGGCATACTTTTCGGCCGTGGCCGGTACGCGGAAAACATTTCTCCGCTCTATTCGGCGAATTTACGATCGGCACGCTCGTTTCTCCCACTCGCGCGCCTCGTACGGTCGGAATAAAAGCGATTCGACCGAAACTCCGAGAGGGATGAAACGTCCCTCTCCGACTCTTGAGCCGCGTGCCGCGAGAGGAACCTGGCCTGAGCTCGTTTTATCGACTTGCTCGCCAATTAAATCGCGGTTTACATTAAGCCAGTCTGCGGAATCCATAAAGGGTTATTATAGGCGGAGGTAGGGCGAACCCGGGGGACCTGGATCTCCGCAAACGCATCGGTCGGCTCGTCGTTTGCAATTAAATCAAGCCAAATTACGCCGAGGAAAATGAATAATTATCGAGCACTGAAATACGAGAAACGGTGCCTCTTCGGTTCCCTTCCTGGACCTTGCGCGAATCAAAAGCTCGCGTTACCTCCCGCTCGTTGTGCGCTGCTCGCTTATAGAATGCGTTACGCGGAATACTAATGTCCGTAACGCGATTCGAGTTATGCCGCCAGACGTCCGAGTAAATTTCAGACCGGCCTCCATCCGGCAAAGGGATATTATTAGAGCGCGGTAATAAAGTCACGGATTGGGAAACCACCAATGATGGGAGAACCTCGAGGTTTTCACCTTCGCGACTCGGCGACACCGCGAGGATGCATGGAAAATCGAAGCTCCGAAGAATAAACGACGTCATTCTTCTGCAAAGTTCCCTTCGCAGCCGATACTTCGGTCGCTAAAAGACACGTAGGCGCACTTATCGCAGATGCGAAGTTATGGGCGCAACCCTGACCTTCGACGTTCGAGCGGAATGGACCGATGCCAAGGCATCGAAAATCGGCGATAGGAGGCCGAACAAAGCGCGCAGCTGTGCCGAAAATCGTAACGCCCCGCTCGTGGGGAAAGCGTGCCGCGTTAAACTCCTCGTACGGCCCCTGTTTGCGGAAAATTAGCGCGGTGTGCGCCGATCTCTGGGCCCGAGCGAGGCCAAGCGAGCTCGACGTACCTCGAACCGGGCCGAACCGTCGTCATCGCTTATCCGACCGTCGACAAACCCCATGAGCCAAAGTCAATAGCTAATATTGCCCGTTCAGATCGAGCCGGACTGGCAGTCGAAGCTGCTCTCCTCGTTGCAAATGAAACTCCCCGCTACCCTCTGCCGAGCTACCCCCGTGTCGGCGTCCCCCCTCGTCGAGCCGCGACTCTTCGGCCGTGGTCTCGAATGTTATTCGAACGACGCGCACCCGTCTCCGTCCCGCCCTCGAACGCCGCCCTTTGCGCCGATAATTATTTATAAACACCATGCCGCTGACGCGACCGGGCCAATATTGTTTTACAGTTAATGGAGGCCTCGCGCGCGAGAGCAGAAGGCAAACTCGGTGGTTAAACGTTCGTGCGGATAGATTCGTCGTATTTATTCGCGACAAGTGGCCGCTCAAAAAGCTATCGTCCGATTGTTATCGATTTGCGGATTTCGTCGTGCGACCCGATTTCCGCGAGTAGAGCCGCTCGACAGGGATTTGGCATTAACCGGCCGCTCCAGTCCATTTGCCCGGACGGAAGCCCCGATTGCGAAGCTGTTGCGCCCGGTTTCCATCTCGGACCCTTCTTTGTCCGAGCAAAGTACCTCGGACCGATGCATTCGACTTTCTTCTTCGAGCCGTTCCAAGGAACGAAAGGGCAAACGACGGTCCTGTCGCGCTCTATTCCCCAATCGGGCGCTTCGTCGTTGGGTCGAGCAACTTGGGAGAAGGATTCGTCCAAATTGAAGAAGCTGATGAGAGAGAGAGAGAGAGAGAGAGAGAGAGAGAGAGAGAGAGAGAGAGAGAAGCGTCGCGTTCGGTCTGCGCTTTGGGTGCCCCTTCGAGTCGGGTCGAAAAGCCGTGAGGAACGCATTCTGTTTCTCCCGTCGCCTCTCATCCCTGGCGCACTTATCTCTCGACGGGTCGGCCGGGGGCCCCGGCTCGGGGACGAGCGATTCGTCTCTGCCCCGGCTCAACCTCCATCCAGCCACCTCCTACGTACCTCGGTTCTCTCTTTGGAAAACTCCCCCCTCGGACCAACGCAAAGACCGCGAAAACGGGAGGAGATGAACGAGCGGCACCTCGCCGAAATTAGAGTAGGATCTCTCCCCTTGGCCGATGCGCTCGCTTTGGCGCATCCTCAACGAGGCGGCCCTCCCTGGATTTTGCCACTCGATTCATCCTCCATCCTGTGGAACGCGCCGCTAATCGACGCCCAAGTCCGCGTCGCGACAGCCGAGAAAAGTCGCGCGGCAAAAGTGCTAATAGCCGGAACGGGAAACGTTGTCGAGTAGAGACGATATCGAGTCGTCGACTTCGAAGCCGTTATCGAAGACGCGAATCGCGATCCATACTCGCCCTGAAAGTCCGCCCTCTTCGAATGCGGACGAAGAAACGCGGAAGAAGGAGAAGGGACGACGCGAGAGAGGAGAAAAGAATGCACTCGAGGATACACTCGTAACGAGTGTCGACGCTCGGAAAGATGTTGACGTTCAAGTGTCTAGTCGTGAAAGAATTTTTCTTCGGTAGGACTATCAAGCTCGTCGTTCGTTCGAACCCCTCGAGAGGCCTCCTCCTCGCGTTTCGTAGAACGCTTTACCCGATCCTCGAGCGCGATCGGTCTTTACGATTTCCCGATCCCGATTCCACAACGGGGAGGCATTCCATTACGAGAGTAAAGACTCACCGATCGCTCGTTCGGGACGACGTCAAACGTAGGCGATCCGAGGAGACACCCCTCGCCACATCCTCGCGTTTCCAATCCGTCAGGAAGAAAGGCGCGAGTTTGGCATCCGGAGCACCTGTCCCGAAGCGCCGGTGTAGAATGCGGGCGCACCAATTGCGGAGTATTCGAGATCGCGCGTCGCGCCTATCGACGGTACTCCTTTCCAGGGGAATCGTTCGGGACGAAGGATCGACCGAGGATCTCCAACATCCTACGCTCCTTCCTCTCCGATTCCTCCCTTCTGGTAGCCGCCTCCGTGGTCCTCTCTCGCGGCTCTCACGATAACCGGTTCCACCGGCGTATTCTCGAATTCGCGATCGTGAATTCCACGAAATTCCCTCCCGGCCGACTTTCTATCCGCGACGCGCGGACGTCCAACGCCGGTGCGACCTCGCCGCTCGCGACACTCGCGTATTATTCACTCCTCGCTCGCCCGAAATAATACGACGCGCTGTGCAGCGGATGCAACGGGTGCAACGGGTGCAACGGGTGTCGCGACGTTTCACCGCCACGTGGCGGCCCACCCTCGAACGCGGCCCGGCCGATAAGCCTCGGAAGCGCGCGTCCACCTCTCGAGCCGGACCACGCGAGAGCCGGGAGGACGCCGAGAACTCGCCAATGCGCGCCGTCACTGCGCTCGGAGCCACTACCGATCCCGATTCGGCGGATCTCCCCGGGACGATCGATCTTGCGCGCGCGGATCGATCTTACGACCTATCCCCGTTTCTCCGATTCTCCTCCTCGGAACGTTCTTCCTCGGATCTTTGTGCCGTTCGAATCTCCTCTCCGGATCTTCGTCCCTCGAACTTTGCTCGCCGGAGCCTGCGGACTTGCTTCCGCGGAGGGATGGGACTGCTCCTTCTCCCGAGATCTCCTCGAGGAGAGCCCTCGAACGTGAGATTATCGGCGCGGCGAGTATCGGTCGTGATCGCGGTCGCGAGGCACGTTGTACAATGCAGCGTTAATCGAGATTTCGCGGGCTCCTCCTCCGACGTTGGAAGAGCGCGAATGCACACGGGATGCGCGCGTCCCGGCGGCTGCGCGTGCACTGCCCGCGCGGTTCTCGTTCCGATCGCCCCCTCCCTCCCCCTCCTCCTCCTCGCCCGCGCCCTCCCTCTTCCGCTTCTTCTGCAGAAACGAGCGTATACGGGACCCCATGCTCCACTCGTTCTCTCGCTCTCTCTCTCTCTCTCTCTCTCTCTCTCTCCCTCTCTCTCTCTCTCTCTCTCTCTCTCTCCCTTCCACTCGCAGGTCGCGTCTCTTTCTCGCCGCCACGAAATCCCCCATGTGCGTGCATCCATGGGCCTCACCGCGGAGGAGGCCGGGCCCTTCTCCGGCCCGCGTAAACGCCAGGCTCGAGATCGGTACCTGGACATTGTCCTTGAACATGGAAGCACGCCCGTTAAGAGTCGCCGCGGTACCGTACGCGTACCACCATTATTATTATCCCGATTACCCTACGTGGGAGCGGGTAACCGTGCCTCTTTCTCCGCACGAGGGATCTCACCGAGACGATCCTCGGCCTCTTAACCGCGATTTAAGTTTACGTAATGGGCGAAGGGGGAGGGGGAGGGGTGTTCGACTCGCGTGGCGCGAACTCGAGTTCACGGCAGAGCCGCGTTCCTCGCGAGCTTAGCGACGCACATCGACGTTAAATTATCATTCGCAAAGCCTACGGCACGTGGACCCTCGGAGCTCCCCTTTAGAAACGCCGTCGGCTACCCTCGTCCCTCGCGCGCCACGCTCGCAGACATCTCGACGCGCGTTCTTAGGCGCACATCCCCGCGTAAAACCGTGTACGTGCGCCGCGACGCACCGGAGCGTCTAACGCATCCCCAAGTACCAAGTACGTGCCCTTACCGCCTACCACGGCCCACGCCCTGGAGAAGGATCTTCGAGCGGCGACTCGAACCTCGCTCTCGGTCTACGAGAGACGACTCGGGGCCTTTGCGCGGGCATTCGAGGCGAAGCGAGGCGTGCGATCGACGATCAAACGCAACCTACCATTTCCCCTACCGTCCCCGGCATCGGGAACATTGTGTACGGGCCCTTAAGGGAGTCGACGATTCGCGATACGCGTATATATTATGCCGTACACGAGCAGGTAGTGCGAGAGTAGCTCGGATGTGGCGGAGTATATATCGCGAGTATCGAACGTGCCCTTGAGGGATACTACGTGGCCGAGCGAGAGGAAGGGGGGAGAGGCCGGCGGAAAGGGTGGAGGAGAGTATAAGAAAGAGCCAGAAGACGATCGAGATTGAATTATGGCTCGCGGCTTAAGCGCCGGATTCAAATCGATCCTATGCATCACGTTGCTTGGCACCTTTACGCTCCTTTCCACGTCCCCTCCCCTCGCCCTCCCATCTCCTTCTCCTCCTGGCTATTGTTTTCATCCCTCTCTCGCTCCCTCTTCCTTACTTCTTCTCCAGCGTGGGGCGTCCTGCGAGAACCTCCGTCGACTTCGATACGGCTTCGTCCCTGAAACAGATTCTGACCGAGATCGTCGCTGACACTCTGAGCTCTACGGATACGTATCCGTGTTTGGCGAAAGCTACTGACGATAACTATGGGCGCGTATATCGGCCCGACAAAAGTTACACGGCATGGATCGTGGGCAAAAATTATCGGCGTACACGTATGCGATCGACCAATAGTATCCGTGTAAACCGTAGAGTCGTATATATGTTCGGCAAACGTAACTATCTCGCATTCCCGAAACGCGTTAAGCTTCCGCAGTGCGCCGAAGAGGGCCCCGTCCACGGCGATCGTTTCGATCCAAAGAACTCCGCGCTCAAAGGGTTAATTTTCGCCCGGCAACAGAGCTCGAGGAAATAACCCTAAAACGAGGCAGCGAGCGCGCCGTCCGAACGAGCTTCCGATTACAATTCCCTCGTGCACCACGTGCAACTGTATCGTCCGTGAAACGGTATTATAGAAAACGCTAATTAGAAGTAGCCGGTTATGGTAAGCGGGTGCGAGACTCTAGTTTATATCGGGGCCGTTACTTTTACCAAGTTAAAAGTAGAATATATAAGCCGGAAAGGGGGTTGGTATTATATCGTTGGAGAAAGCTTTTACCGGAGCTTACGATAATTTTCCCGTGTTTACGACCGGCGGAACATCGCGCCGTTTTTCCTCCGGCCGTAAGGTAAAAAACCAGAACGGCACTTCGACCGAGAGAGGAGCGAGAAATTGGAAACACCGGCGCCGGTACGCAATGATTTCATACCTACGAATGCACCTTTGGCTGTGGGAAAGGTATCGAATTAACGCAGGAAGAGGGGGAGTATCGGAAATTGCAGTATCACCGGCCAAGCATGCAAATCGGCGGAATATGTAATTCGCGAGTTACCACGAAAACCATTGTTGCCTAACGGCCCCGGGGGAGAAAAACCGCGATTTCTATGCCGGAATGGAAAGACGTAGACAGTGGTATCTCGCGTATCAAGCGCATTACGCCTCCTTTCATATATCTCCTTTATCTCGACCTCCCTTGGACCGAGAAATGCGCGGTTCTCCTTCTTTTTCTCTCACACTCGTACCTCTCCCGTCCCACCGTCCGTGCGTACGCACGGTGAGATCGTGTGAGCGCAAAGTCACGGCACGTTTAAACGAGTTTCGTTACGGGGATTGTCCAGTTGTCATCGCGTGCTAACGCTATAGAGTGAAACGAGCCTTCCCTCGGGAAGAGCGAAGGAGGGAGAGAGGGAGAGAGGGAGAGAGAGAGAGAGAGAGAGAGAGAGGGCGAGGGCGAGGGCGAGGAAGAGGAGAGACAGAGAGAGAGAGAGCCGGAGGTTTGCGCGAGGACAGGCACGGCCGTTGGACCTCCGAGGAGATTCGATGGAAAAATCGGTGGCAAATCTCGTACGATGCAGCGAGTAATTTCCCCACGCGCAAGAAACGTACACCATAGATGCGAATCTAGCGAAACCAGAAACCGCCGCGGTGCAGAACCTTATTTCTCAAGGAAGACGATGTGTGTCACCAGCCACGTTTTACGTCAGAATTTTCGACGGGCATTCGAGACGCTGCACCACCGCCAAGTCGATCCGAGCAAGTCTTCCAAAAAGAGGCGAACTTTGCGCGGAGCAAAGCAGAAGGCGGCGGAGCGTTTAATTTCTCAGTTTAAGTTCGCCTTCCTCGTACCCCAGAACTCGCTTTTCGCCCCACGGTTCCCACTCGTCGGTGCAATAACGTCGCGGGCTCCTACGTCGTGCTCCAATTCTATCGGCCGTTCGCAACTGCGGAAAATCCGTAAAACCGCGAACAGAAGAAAAGTCTAGTGCCTTTTCTCCTCGCGCGTCACTACCAACGAACGACCCGTATTCGACGCTCGTTATCGTTCCGGTGTGCGCCATGTAAATGTTTACACGCGACGCCAGCGGGACGAATAATAATTACGGATGATGGCTCACTTTGCCCCGGTAAACGATGCCTATTTAAGGGCTTACGCACGGAAGAAAGTCCTCCGGCCAGGCTCTTTGTCCTCCACGGCATAATGACGCGGAAGGAGAAAACCCGGCGAAAATTGCGCTGGTGGATGGGCGTCGGCACTGCCGCGCGAGCCCACTCGTTATATTATTGCACGTGGAAACGATGCGTCGGGGCATCGTCGCGTTCAATGCAATTCCTCGGAAAAACACGGGGCGCGTTGTTTCTCATCCTCCGGTCTTCCCGGGCGCACACACGCCAAAGCCTGAAAGAGAACGCCCCACGAAAGAACGCTGCGCGGAGGGTTCGGCGGGCTGGCACACCGGTTCGTCGCGACATTGTGCCGATTTCCGAATAGGCGACGATCCACGGGCTTTGCCCGTATCGCGAGAGAAGAGGAGGAAGGAATCATTACGCCTCGTCCTGGCGTAAGAAGACAATGTAAGGGAGAGGTCTTTGGGAAGGGACCAAGGTGGAGGGCCGACGTTGTCGCGCATCGTGAAAGAAGCCAGCCTGGGTGCTCCAACAGCCCCCCGGAGCTGAATATAACGTTGATATTACGACGGAAGTTCGATGAGCGCGCGCGATAAGATTGTACACGGTACTTCAAGTTTCTAGGACTTCTCCGGGTTATACGTTTAGGAGGTCGCGTAAGATCGATGGATCTAGAAAGGGTGTACGTAAGTCGGGGTATTACGTAAGAGTCGTACAAAGCTGCTAGATGAGGGTGGTAAAGGGTGCAACGTGGCAGAGGTCGCCTTTGTTCGAGTGGAGTGCGTTTCGCCGGCAGCAGCAGCAGCAGCAGCAGCAACAGCAGCGGCGGCGGCGGCGGCGGCGGCGGCGGCGGCGGCGGAGGCGGCGACGGCGGCGACGGCAGTAGCAGCAACGGCAGCGGCGGCGGTAACGGCAGCAATAGAAACCGGGGTGCCTGGATCCATACGTGTGCGTGCCTCGCCAAGTCAGGTCGTCCACGCACCCCCCTATGCACCCCGGGCGAAAAAGAGGGAGTTGGAGTGTAGGCGCGTGTACGTATACAAGCGGGTTTAATAAGAATACGCGCCGGTGCAGACAGTCGGTACGACGGCGCAGCGCTAACATTTTATTTATCAACGCTGATGGCTTTCTCGGCCTTGAGAGGGTTGCCGCGTTTCCTCCTTTTTTTTCGAGGAACCAAAAAGCCCCCTCGCGCATCGGGTAACCGAGGTAACGCACGACGGTTTGGCCCGTTTTTTTTTTCCAACTACGCGCGTATGGTTTCCCCCGTACACGCCGTTCCACGTCGGTCATCCTTTCCCCCTTCCCATACATTTCGATAATTATTCACGGCTCGGATTCAGCGGCGAGCGATTCGAGATCCTGTCGCGAAAAGGCGGTTTCCACGTAACGGCCTTATACGCTGAGAAGCGATCGCGTGGCCGAACGGTGGCCATAAAAGTCCGTTTTAAGAAAGTACGCTCGTAGATCTCCGCTGTACGGTGCAACGGCGCGCGTGGCGCGTTTCGTACATTTGGCGATGATAAATCTATCCGCGATTCCGAGTACTCGTTGGCCCAACGATCTCCGAACGATATCCTCGGAATAACGGTTAAGATTGGATTTTTTACCGCGAACGGAGCAAAGGTCAACGCTAAAGTTTCGCGTACGAAAGAGGATATAGCGTCCTGGCTGACGTTATCGCGATCTTCCAGCAATCATGTCACAACGCCACATAAGGCCGCAGTCATTCGTTGATATTTCCTACTCTCGCGATATACCCACCGCGTTGCTCGCAACGGTGAAAAATATTGTCAAGGCGGCGTTGAAATATTACACCGTGTCAGGCCGCAAGAATTGCTACGCCGTCGACGATAATCTACCGCTGTCTGCGTGTGCGAGCGACAATTCGTATTGCCAGCGCGGAGGAAATACAAGGAGGATGACAATAAACTCCAAGACAGGTGGAGCTCCCTCCACGGCGCAGAAATGATTATCTTTTCGATTTGAATACAGTCGATTTGCGCGAGACGGTGTTCCTTGGGAAATATCCCGCGTATCGAGGTAAACTTTATTATCCCCTGATTTATCGCATCGCCATTTTGAACGGTGCGAAGAGGGATACACGGCTAAAGGCCTCCCGGCTCCCTATTCGCGGGAGATTAGTTTTACCGGATAATTTTTTGCCCGCCCGCGTAATTTACTCCCCCGTGCCAGGTACACGAATCGCGCGAAAATCACGGATAAAGGAAGCGAGTTGGAAGCAAAAGTTCCGAGCCGCCCGCCGGTCAGAAAGAGAGAGACGAATGGGGGCTTAATTAACCGGCGGCCGGTGTCTAGCAAGTAGCTAATGTTACCGCGATTACCACGACACCCGAATACATCTGTAACCTCTGGCACCGATCCAATGGACGTGCCTCGAACGTTATGCCTCGATCGGCCCGCTTCGGTTTGCCTTGCACCAAAGCTTCAATGGCTCCGAAATACCCGAGATTAACGAATCGCCTGGATTCTATTCCGCCCCTCGATTCACCCTAATCCACCTTCCACGATAATGATTAATAAAGTAATTGCTCCCGCGGACAATGCGCCGCTCGTCCGGCTCTCCCTAGAAAATAAATGCTCAATTACGGAGCAGTCGCGGATAGAGATACATTTTTAATTCTCGTTGGGGCCTATTGTGCAATCAAAGAACAATGCAGATTAGCAATTCTATGGGCATTCATTTTCCGTTTGCAGCAACCGCACTTTCCAGCCGACATTGGCGGACGTTCTCGACGACTCCCAGTCGCCAATTATTCCGCCAAATTTTTTACCTCTTTTTCGGTGCCCTACCTCGCCCTATTCATAACCTTACATTGCTATTTTGACATTACTCTAGCGCGATCTTGCCGGCATTTAATGCGTCCTTGCTCGTTCCCGAACATTTTGCGCGTTCTTTTACGTTCTCCACGATCGCTTCGGGGCATTGACCAACAAAAATTGGGCCAACTTATCTCGCTAACCGAAAAGTCCTTGGAAAAAGAGGAAAAGGGCTTTTGGCATTGACTTTTATTCCTTTAAGAAATGTCTGCGATCCGATTAAAAGCGAAGAGTAATAACAAATTATTACGTACGAATCGCGCACCTCGTAAACAGGTTTGTCGAAACGTTGGTTTCAATGGCGCGAAGCGAATGCTGACCGAGATATCGAAATACTCTCAACGGGAAAAAGTAAAAAAAAAATCGAGGGCTGCGCGGTGCGTTATTCGATTCCCATGTTTTACGAATTTACATGCTATTACCTACCGATCGAATATATCCTTTATTTCAACAACCAGTCTACCCACTCGTCTGCCTCTTTTATTTTAATAACGAACTATTAACAGACTTTCCCTCACTTTATTCCCTCTTCGCAGCATCCTCGATCGAGTTCTCCTACCCCCGTCTATGCTCTCCTTCCTGGCATTCCGCTTTGAGGCGGACGGCTCCTGATTGTAAAACTTTACCGTGAAAGAGATACCGTAAATTATTACACCGCTGTGTGATTTACTTTAAACCTTATTGTCTCGGCGATCAATGTCTCGATGAACTCGCGCTCCATCTCTCTCTCTCTCTCTCTCTCTCTCCCTCTCCCTGTCCCTCTTTTTCTCTCAATCGCGCAAACGTCAGCTCTGATTTTTCACGCTTTGAGAAATACACTTCGAATAATGTTACGGAAATGAAAATGCGTTTGATCACGCGCGTAGCACCGAAGGAGTGATTTATAAAACGTCAGAGAGAGAGAGAGAAATAGAGCGCCTATTCACAAGCCCGCACGCTGGTACATCGCTTTAAAGTCTTCTCTAGATGCCCATCGCAACGAATTAACGTAATGTTTAGATAGAGCTGCATTTGAAACGCGAGCGGAACCATGGAATTCAGTCTGAATTGGTCAGATTTCAAATGGCTCCGGCGGATATCCGTCTATGGCATTCGCGACCCTTTTGAGGAACGTCACTATCATAGATACAAACTTCCCGATAATTTCCAATTGAGCATGACGCTGCGTATAACGTTAGCCGTGCACATCGATGGTCGACGATCCTGAAAAACCTTCCGTCATCAAAATGTCGGCCAAGAACAATTTCCCTTTGAGATTCAAAAGTGCAGGTAGGTACACGTTCGTTCATCCGCGTAGTTCTTAGGACTCGCGATTACAAAACGGTGTAACTAGCAATCCCTTTAACGCAGAGGAGAGTCCACGCTCATACGCGGATCCCGGGTAAGGTTTATCTCAAAGAAGACATCTCTCACTAGTCACGGGAAATGACTCTCGCAATCTTTTCCCTGAATGCCGGTTGCGAGTCCTCCCGACATTCACTGGATATTAAATGAAAACATTGGACCGCGTCTTCCACTCCGGGGAACTACCTAATATTTGCCGAGAAAGATATCGCAAAGAAACCATCAGCAGACGCGGTCCTTTCTTGCTCGGAGTACCGTCCACGAGGGCCTAACTCGGGGTTCGGTCAAAGCGAAAAACCAGAGACGGCCAGGTTGGCCTCCGAGGAGGTACGCGAAATCGCATAAGACCGAGATACGCCTTAAAATAATCTTGCCATTTCGCTGGCGCACGGTACATACTAACATCGGAGTCTCCGCTTCTCGTCTCGCCGAATAAACCCAGAGATGAGTAGATTTTATCGCTATCAATTTACAATACGGCGCGCCAGGGCCGCGAGCCGACGTCCCTTTACGCTCCTGTTCCGGCCAACTAACGCGAAACGGATCTTATCGAGTGCAGCCCGATTGTTCCCTCGAATAGAGAGCCAATTTTATGGATTATACGGCCTCGGCGAAGAGCTCCGCAGGCCTTGTCGGAAGAGCTGGCGTTTCAATCTTTATCGAATCGCTCCAAGGATAGGGCATACGTGTACCGCGCGACCTAAACTGCCCCGCCAATGGAAATCCCACTGGGCTCGCCGTCATTACGAATACCGCTTCATCATTTTCGATTATTAGCCCTGGATTCGTGGAATTACATTGGCGGAGCACGCTCAATAAACGAAACCGACGATTCGACTGCTGCTCCTCGTATTTGAGGTTTCTATATGAAGACTCATCGTCGCCAATTACCGCGTTGCGTTTTATCGCTGGTTACGAACAACGGACGAACCTGATGTCTCCTCCGCAATAACGGGTTCGTGTTATAGTGCAATATACCGCTATTTCTGAATATCCACGCTGAATATCGAACGATTTTCCAATCGTTACTGCGCTCTAAGTGGAAAATCATAGCGGGAGCAGAATCGACAAGGCGCGTTCCGATTTTCTTTGGATTTTTCACGCGAACCTTCGGCGCCACTAAAACGTACGCGCTGCCATTAATAACTCATGTTTGAGGCGGTCTCGCAGAACATTTGGATAAATCCGTGGAGGGTGAAGGTTGGCAGGGACTCGGGCGGAGTAGCTCACTTGATTAGCACAGTTACAAGTGTTAACGATGTCGTTCTAATGTATAGCGCGCGCGTCAAGTCTAGAGCGAGTATGTTGCGCCGTGTGTAACCCGCAATTAAATCGGCGACGAATCCGCCACTTTCGTTGCAGCGCTTTTACCCGTTTATTAATTAACGTATAACGCAGAAAATTATTACCGTGTAATAAAACTGTCTGGAAGTGAGAGCGAAATTGCGACATTTTATCCGACGATTATTTATGCTGGCTGCAGGAGCAATTAATTAAAATGAATATCGGGTATAGTGAGTTTATTTCCTTTCGAGACTTGCACCGTCGGCCTGCCCCTTTCCCTATGTTTATCCAATAGTAGAAACAAAAATCGCAACGCTCGTACTTTTTACCCAGCCTGTTGGGCTTGACCAGCGTGTATGTATAGCGTGTACATTGTCAATCGTACGCGAGACAGCGGCAATGTCGTGCTCGAGGATATATCGTCGTCGCAGAACTTTCAAACTTTTTCAATCGATTCCGGGAGAAGGACCTTAAATCTTCCAGGCACCGCGCACGAACCACGCAGAATGGCCCTTTGCACCGCATTTTTAACCACGGCTCACCAATGTCTCGCACTATTCCAGTTCCTCGCGCAACCGATTTACCTACGCATAATACAGTCCCCGAGGGAAAAGTGAATTTCGGCCACTTCCTAGAGAATATCAAAACGTACTTTATACCGTAACTCTTTCATTCTCACGTCGTCGGGCATGGAGCATCACGTTTGGGATTTCAGTCTTGCGTTACTAGACGAAATAATCGAGTCGACATAATCACCGTGGGACTAAAGATGTGTATATCGATACGCCCCGATCATAAAACTCGACACGTCAAAGACCGTGGTACAAGTTTGTACGTTTCGGTTATATACCTTTACAATGCCTTTTTATAGGATACCCATCAATTTTATGTAAATTTAGTACTTTAAAAATTGTCCACGAAGAATGAGAATCTTTTAGCGCTTCTTTGATTTGCTTTGCTTCCCACCTTTCGATCCTCTGGAGGGTACTGGCTTTTTGGAATTCCTAGGCCGCGTCGCATTTTCTGGGCACAGAGCATCCTCCAGATTTTCGTTCGATTTTACGAGTGGCACCGTACACTCCTCGTCGGACTTCAGGGTAGGACCAAAAATGGGAAATTTTTCTCCGTCGTAAGGCGTCGTTGCATCGCAGAACAAAGCCCGCAGTCGGTTTTCGTATTCGACACTGTCACGGCTCAATACTTTATTCTCCTCCTCCAAACGTGCAATCTCCTCCTCCAACTGCGCCATACGTTTATCTTTCTCGTTGGTTCGCTTACCTTTTTTCTTATACTTATTCTTATTCTCCGTGGACATTTTTCAAAGCTCGAACGTGGACCGAGCGCCGGCGTAATTTGTGGTTAAGTTTGCGACACTATTTCCGTCTTGCGTCAATTTTCAAATCGGACTTTCTCCTTAGCAACGGCACGCATGGAAGAACTCGTTTATCGTTAGCGCGCTTCAAGTATTTCCCACTGCTCGAGAAATTATGCGCGCGTTAATTACATGTACGCATAAAAATGTTTCGGGCATCGTAATTGAATTTTCCTTCTCTTTCCCGCGAGAAGATACTTTTTTTTATATTTCCCTCATTCTCTAAATTCCCAAAACTTTGTTTCGATCGCAGTCGATATAAATGAAAAGAGTGGTAAATAGTTTAGGAAGTTAAAAAAAACAAGGCCGGAAAGGACGGAGAGTTGTTCGACGTTTATGAAAGTTTATCGATTGCGCGTAAGCATATAGCCGGGGTCGTGGCCGTGCATTCCGCGATATTACAGCGATGAACTTTCTCCCCCCTCCCACCCGCTCCCGCCCCGCCCCCGATGCGCATAACGCTTTTTGTAAATGCAGACACTATGCATCGCTCGAGTAAACCGCGAGTCGTCAAGAGGATATCCGTCGCCGAAGGACCAAAGCATTCCCCCATTCTCCGAATCGTCGAACCAAATGAAAAATCCTCCGCTGAACGAGAGTGTCGCAATGTTTTAACACGACCTCGTAATAATATCGTTTACAAGCAAGATCCCGCAGGGGAAAGCGGCACTTTTCTCCGGTTCTTTATTCCATTAAAGCGGGGAGTCCTTGGAACTGAGCGGAAACTCCGCCAGCCAGCCAGACAGACGGTCGTTTGCCTCGAATTCTCCTCACACCCCTCTGCCGTTACCTCTTTTTCATCTGGATACCATAACGGCCCGTTGCCGTAGCCGTCGTTGAAAAGATTTTAATACGACCGCCGTTCTATTAGCGACAAACTACCGTAATTGCAAATCAGCCCCCTCTCCCTCCCCCGCCCCCTGCCCTGGCCACCGCACCCTCACCCGCCCTCACCTCCGCCGCACCACCATCGTGACGTATTTTGTAGAATTTCTCGACTAGGGAATTCATGACACAGTTTTGCAAACCCGCCACTTCCAAAGCTCCCTCTCGCCAATACTCGGGTCTAAACTTTGTGAATTCGTTTGAAAAAGGGAATTATGGCAAGGTATGTACGATCGAGCGGGGCCACACGTCAAAAATAAAATTGGATGGACGAACAAAGGGACGACGTTCGTGGTAAATGGTCCGTGGACGGAAATTTCTCCGTGTACATTTGGCCACATATGTGCGGTATTTAAACGGGTTTGGGGGAGTCCGTTTATCAAATTCCACGGCGCAGCGGTGCATTCAATTTCAACCCTTTTCGACACCCTGAATACCAGGGGTTCGCCTTACCGTACTCGGATACGTACGCGTCACAGCTGTATCCGTAAAGACGCCGTGTCCAGAGAGCACACGAACGCACTTTACGCGCGGACAGACCGGCCGAATTTATTTAACCCAATTAAGGAACCCCGTGGAGAATCTTTGAGGGACTGCTCGGTCAATTGAAAGTTACACGTGTTTTTGTCAGCTCTCGTTTAACGCCAAGGCTCGCAGGGAAGTAGGGTGTAACCGGATAGGAGGGGGAAACATCGGGAGGAGGAGGAGGAGGAGAAGGAGGGCCTTCTGGAAATGAGTAAGTGCACGTTCCAGAAAGAAGCCCCTATCGACGGCCAAGACCACCGGACTGGCGGCCGTTACGAGGAACCGATGATACGGATATACCGTTTCAAGATTGATCTGTGCCGGAAGATCAATCGAGTTTTACCCCGCATTTAATTGGCCCGTCGATCCTGACTAACGAGTTCCATCTCGAAACTCACGAATTACGTGTAAATCGAGGACCATCCGATTTGGATAACCTTAAGATTACGCTTTGTTCGGACGATACTTTTGATCGAGTAACGTCTGCCGTTTCGAACGTATACGGACAGAGAGACGGATATTTCTTATTTTTTAGAATGCGATCAAAGATCGTCGACGTCGCGAGACGTTGCTGGGATACGTATAATCCATTGCAATCATCTTCAACGACGAAGGCGTCGTATCTTATGGTCGAAGCAAAATTCCCGATCTAATCAATCGGGCCGTCGTTAAGATGACGCGTTCGTTTCCTGCGCAGACCTCTCGATTTGCCGATGAACCATAGTATTGTAGAACCAAGAATCGCGAGATCGCGCGTAAGAGTATTTATGTACCGGGGCGTATCTACCAGCTGGCTGTTCAACATTTGCGCTAACGCTTAAATCGATACAGCTTGAACAAAAAATGAGGAGAACGCGAAAGTATCGTTAATTTCGTCGATCAATTTAGAGTGTTACACGTATCTTAGGTCGAGCGTAATTTTATGCAGCACGCGGATTAATACGGCAAAATATTATACCAAGCACTGCGCAGCGAACTAATTCTAAAAAGTGGAAAAAATTTGCCTATTTGGAATAGAGCTTTGGTCCAGGATGTACATTTCCGCGAAAAAAAAAATGCCAGCTTTTTTCGGAAGCGTGCATAATTTGCGCGTCTGGTTTTATGGCTTACTCCATAGCGCGAATCTGCAGACGAAGAAACCCAATTACTATCCGCACCGCATTTAGCACGGTACGAATGGACTCCATCCACTCGGAGTTGCATCTATTTCGTATCCGATGGGGGCCAGTCGCGCAGTCCCGGCAAACCAATCGTATCCCACGGAATACTATGGAGCTAAATTATTATAACGTAGGGCGGAGAAAGCACGCGGGCTTGTCCGAAGCCCTATGCTAATGAATTAGGAAGTCGAGTGCGAGCACGAACCGGGCTGGTCGCGTCGATGCGCTTTCGCCCACTTAATTGCCCCGACGACCTGTTTTGGCATCGACGTAACGCGAGAGACCACGACGTCAGGAAGTTTGCGCTCCCTCCGCGGTAGCAGCCGTCGAAGATTTTCGAAAACACGCCGCGCCACGATACGCTCGGTTATAATGGAAAGAGCGCGACCTTGTTGATCCGAGCGCTATCCTCTTCCGCGCGACTCGTCAATTACGAGGCGCGTAATGAATGAGCGCCTTCACGAATCGCGAAAAAAAAACGTTATCTCCTCGCCCCTTTAACGCATCAACGGTCGCCGTCAACAGGCGCCCCCGCACGCCTGGCTTAGCACGGGACGTAGTAATGATACTGCAGGACAGAAGTAAATGTAGAAAACCCGCCGCCTTCGCGTCTCCGCTATTTCTCGTCGCGACAGACCGTATAATGCGCGAGCCTCGCCGCGACGGAAGGCGCGGGCACGTATATAACGCTTCACGAAGCCTCTCCACGACGACCCTTCGCGGATATCCGCGAGCCGTTTTCTTTCTAACCGTCGCCTTAATTAGAAACGCGCCGATAAGAATGTCGGAAAACGGCAATCCGCGCGGTCGTCAACGCGGATCCCTTGGCTGACGCTGCGCCCGCCACCTTCTTTGCTCGTGGCGGAGGAAAAATAAAAGGAGCGGTTCCAGTTGCGCCGAGGATTAGCGGTGCCCGGGGGAGAGGCCCAATATGAACGGACCATAGGTCGAAGCGTACGTACACGGCCGTGATAATGAAAACGCATTTATAGTATGCGCGTGCCAGGGCTCAACAACGTTGACACGCATGCACGTATGCACCGAGTATCCCATTGCATCGCGCACTAATCACGGTAAAAGCCGTAGCTCGCCCGTTATATCTGCCGTCGGTCTTGTGTCTTGCCTTACTTAATGGAAATATGAGAGCCGTTACTTTCGTCTCGTGACGTCCCTGTCTTTCTCTATTTCTAGAAATACCACCGGGACAATGTTCAGCCTACGCAAAAAAAGGGAATAAAAAGGAAAAAGCGCGCGCCGCGGTAGCGGATAACGCCTCTTGGGCACCGCGGACATCCTACCCATCCGAAATTACGAGCGGCACGACGCAAAAATACGCGGACAAAGAGGAGATAGCGATCGGCGTTTCGCGCGAAAACAACGCGCCCTCCGGGGGCCGTATTTTTAACGCGATTATTATTATGATCCTTTCGTTAAAAGGACGGAGAAGTATTAACGGCGTTTGCTTTGCGGACTATTACCGGTCGCGGAGCGCGGGCATCGGGAAAAATCGAAGCTTCATTAAAGCCAGGTGTAATTACTATTTGGCCGGATAACGCCAAAATCAATTAATCGCGCCGCGCCGTGTCGTTCGGCCGTAGGGTACGCGATCGCGTGTTTTTAGGATACGAGCCACCGCTACTCTTGTCCACCTGCGACCAGTAGGGCAAATTGTGATTTATGCGACCAACGCGTACCCGCCTGATGAAAGAGAATTGTGAATGTAATGAGTTATGGTGGCTCCTTCCTAATTCAAATATATGGTCCACGAGCGCGTAATCGGGCTTTCCCTCGACGTTTCGTATCCGCTTCCATATTACGTTCCTTACGAGACGTCCGCGATATTGCTTCTCGGCCGAGGAAGCTCTCGCTCCTGTCGCTGCTTAACGTTTTTCATAAAACTCGGTGGCGATCGGTGCTCACGGCTTGGCCGCTTCGCGCACGCCGACCCATCGCCGCCTCGAACATTGGCATATTTTCGATGTAACCGCGAGAATCGCGTAGACGCCCTTCGCAGCCTCGATGGCTTTACCAGAAATCGAGTTTTGCAAAGCCACGCGCTCGAATCGACCTCCGGCCTTGCGCTACAAAGCTATCGGCCATAAGGGCACGTACCGCGAGTTACGACGATGAAGATATTTCGCATTCCCTCCGACGTATCCGCCGTAATTCCCTCGGCGGGATAAAACGATCGAAACCACGTTCTCGTGGTTAACCATCGACGCTCGAGTAGGGCCAACTTGGCGTGGTAGGTGTAATCGAGCTGGCGCGAGACAAACGAAAGGTTAATGAAAACACACGATGCCGGGTTGGGTACGTGTCCACTTTAGGAGTAATTTAACATGGGCTTCCTCGACCAAATTGCATCCGGATTCAATAATAGCGCAAACTAGTTTTCAAAGAGCCTTACGCGGTCTCCGCGATAGCAAGGGTCTCTAGGGCTGCATGCTCGTTGAACCAACCCTTGATAGGTGCACTTTTGGGGTAGCCGGCAAGCCCCCTACTGTAGTGACTGTGCTTCAAGCCTCGAGTGCCCACCGAGACGCGCAGGGGCGAAGGGCTGCATACCGTCCATGTCACGACAGGCTACGTCCAAGATGAAATTTCAAATATTCCACGAAGCCCGTTTAACCTCCGCTCCAAGAAAATACACTCGAAGCGTATACCTCCAAAGTGATTCTTATGCATAAGAAGTACGTATACCTTGCCGAACGGCGCGCGTCTACCCGTGCCGCGTAAGGGAGAGGCTCTTCAATTTTTCAACGGCCCCGAATGCCTCGCCTCGGCTTTGACCTTTGCACCTAACGCGCAATTTCGGGATACTCGTTTTCTCGAACAAACCCGAGGCTCGAACGACGCCTCCCTCCTTCGGAGATATCTACCGCGCAATGCTTTCGAGCGGTTTGAAGCGGAACGATAAAACGCCCGCCGAATCACGAATGGAAGTACGCGTATGCTTTGCAACGAGAATATCTAGGCGGCAAAGACATTATTCGAAGCAGGTATAGAATGTTTCTTGTTCGTTCTTTATGGACCGTCGGGGAGTATCGTCCGATGACATAACGCACTCGTAAGTCTTGCTTTTCAGGCCGAGCTTGGCCGTACTTTGCGCCGGAAGCGCACGTGTTTCAACGATGACTCTTCCACGGGCGTATGGAGGAAAGAGGGAGGAGGCGCCGCTGGATCCTCGCCCACCCTTTCGTCTCGTTCCAGGCATTCGCGCGAAAAAAAATTGTGAGGAAGAATTTAATCTGCCGTGGTGGGAAGCCCGGAATTTACCGAGCCATCTTACGCTTTGCTTTTCATGCTAAATTGCGAGCGCCGGCCGGAATACGAAGACCTTTGATCCCCGATCAAAACTACCGCTCGATGGTCACCCACTCCTCTTTACGATGATTTACACCTTGGTCGAACGCGATATAGCTTTTTTAGCTCCATCGCTATTGATTTTTCCGTTTCGCGTACGGGCCATTTGTCCCTGATATGCGTTACGTTGCAAAGTATTAATAACGACGGTCTCTATGCGGTAAAGCGGTAAATCGCTTTGTAACCGGCCTGTACGGTACCGCCATATTCGCGATTCGACTCTCCGCACAGTGGAATATCACACTGGCGAAGGCCGTATCGAAAGGGTTGATTATTTCCCCGTGCAAAATCGATCGTGCCGCTAAACGGCACGCAAACGCGCGTTTTTTACTTTCGTTTAACTCCGATGAAATCACGAGTGGAAGGCGCACTTACGAATCGGTCGACGGGTTAAGCCCCTCCCCGCGCTCGCCCCGCGGCGTCGTTACAAAAATTCATCTACGGGGAAGCCGCGGCGCGAAAAAGGTACGGTGGATTATCGTGTGAAATGAACGACATCATTAGCGGGGGAGAATTGTGCCCGTTTCCAGCAGACGGCCTTCTCGCATTCTCCGGTTTCATTTGACGTAGGTGCATACAAAGTATCGCTTGCCTCGGGTACAGGGTAGGCGCGTACCCGCGGCTCGCCTAAATGGCGGGCAATTAAAAACTGGGGAGCAAATTAGCCGAGGTTACGGCTCATTAGTTTTGACTGCCTTACGACGATGACACGGCCCGAGAAAAGCGCGATGCCCGTATGCCGGCCCGATGAATAGGCCGGACGCTGTATCCGCACCGCGCTGCCAGGAGGAAACTCCCTGCGTTCAGCCAACGTTAATTGGCCCCGCTAAGAATATTACTAAATACCGTCCCTCTTTAACGGGCGGCCTTCCACCCCTTCGAGGCTCGCGAATGTAGCCCCTTCGACTTCTCCGCCCGACACCTCTTTCTTTTATCGTCTCTCGCGGTGACATTCAGTGCGAACGTAAGAAATCTTCTCGGCCCTTGGAAGCGTTGATTCGAGAAAAATGTCAATGCTGGATCGCGATGCGCTGAGCCAGCGTGCGAGAATGGTGACCCGATTCGGATCGTACGGTATATATTTCGGGCGCGTGTTTATACGCGGACGCTCTTTGCAGGCTTTTCATTATGCCGATGCGGAGACGAGGGGGTCGTTAACCAGGCGCCAATGCAAGATAGCGATGACCGCGATGTTTGGACGTTGTCCGCATAAAGTAAACCTTCCTCGAAAACGGCTCATGTCGATAAAATCATCTTCGATGTTGATCGCGTAGGCAGAGCTAGATGAGATCTTCCGCGCGGCCACCGATGATGGATTGCCTTACGAGGAATTCGAACGTTGGATCCTTCGGTTCTGTCCCACGAGCGATCCGTTTATCAACGCGGAGATGTTGTTTGCTTTGCTGGACTCGGACTGTGAGCGTGTGGCGCGAGGGTCCAATTTTTGAAATGATATTTAACCGAATGTAATCGCGTTATGCAGATAAGGGGTACCTCGTAGTGGAAGACTTTTGTTCCGCTGGTAAGGCCGTTGGCCTAAGAATATCGTCGATGGTGTGGCGAACGATATTCAACCATCCGGGTCGTAAAAGTAGGAACGCGATAAACTTCGACGAATTCTTATACATCGATGGCGACGAAAGACGTTTGGGGAAGTACGATTATGGTATAATATAATTACCCATTGTCAAAGCGATCGAATAAATGCAACACGATAATGTATCATCGGCAGAGTTTTTCTCAATTGCGCAAAATATCCTCTATTTCCAGCAATAATCGATTTGTCTTATCCTGCACGCTAAAATATAATTTTCTCAGACTCGTACGAAAATATTTGCTGTCCTAAGCAGCAACGGTATATTACGTATTATGTAGCAGTCAGCGTATTTAATACTATGTATAGTAAAACTATATATACAGGGATGTGTAAAATGGAAAAATAAATATCCATGTTCCGCGACTTCGAGTCTCGCTCGCTTACTCCTTATCGGAAAACTCTTGACTGGCTAAATTGTAGAAGAAGGAATCGACGTTTTGTATCAACAGATTTGGCTCGTCAAACTCCAGCACTTTTCCATCCCCCATCACCAAGACTCTGCAATACACGTGTACATTAAACTACGAACGTAGTTTAATTACTAAACGTTTGCGAGTAGGAACAAATTGTAAAAGCAACAAATACCTATCACAGTGCATGATTGTTCTTATCCTATGAGCGACAGTAATAACTGTAGCAGTTTGGAAGGAAGACTTTATCGTCGTTTGAATAAACTTATCCGTCTCTTGATCGACGTTCGCCGTGGCTTCGTCGATACAAACGATCTGTAAATTAAAATATATATTCTCCGCGAAGATGGACAGGTCTTAAATGAATAAACTTTTTCAAAGTACCTTAGCGTTGTGCAAGACGGCTCTGACCAAGCAAAATAGTTGTCTTTGACCAGCGCTTAAGTTACTACCGCCTTCGTCGAGGACAGCTCCCAAACCTCCCAAACGATAAACTAGCGAGTGCACCTTGCACTTTTCTAATGCCTTGTATACATGCAGATCCGGATACTGATTTAGCGGATCGACATTTTCGCGAATGGTACCCGAAAAAAGAAAGGGATTCTGGGGAATAATAGCCAGTCGTGATCTAGGATAATTTCCACGGTTAGTCGTTTGTCCTACTGATTTTCTATACTTCAGATGCTGAACGCTGCCTACCGTAGAGCACTCAATTGCAGAGTTTGGACGTTAACGTTGTCGATCAGTATGGCACCAGACGTAATTTCCGTCAGTCTGAATAAGGAAGCAAAGAGGGAACTTTTTCCAGCACCCGTTCGGCCGACAACTCCGATTTTCTCCGCTGGACGTGTCACAAAGGACACCGCTCTTAGGGATGGCACTAAATGATCTCTGCGAGAAAGGACGTTTTATAAACACGAGCTCTGCATTACATATGACCTTTAATCCGCGATTTACGCCTTTGACTTACCTATATTTCAAAACAACCTCGCTAAACTCTATTACTCCTTGGCTCGGCCAAGCGTAAGGCGGACTTTCGCCGGCCACATTTTCCATCGGAACATTTTCCAGATACTGCTTTATACGTTCTACTGCAATCATCTCTCTTTCCGTCTCAGTAAACGCATTTACCACGCCAGATAACAATCCAGTTACCGATAAAGTATAGGTGATCGCAAGACCTATCAATCCGGGATTTGCCACATCGTACTGATGCTGTAAAACTGCCATAATGCTAACTCCTGCAAGGAGAGTCACCCCGATAAACTGTAATCTCAATGCAAGCCATTGACTAACGGCTATCGACGCAAACTGCGTTTTCTGACTAGCTTCTAGCAGTTGCTCATTTTCCTGCTTAAAACGGGGTACGGTGCGAAAAGCTCTGATAGTAGTGAGCCCACGTAATGTTTCGCTAAAGTGAGCGTACAAAGGGGATAGAGCTATGCTGGATAATCTCTTTAATTCTCTCGATGTCAACCTAAAAATTAAAAAAAAATATTACACCCTAATAAAAGATATCCTTTTAAACTTAAATTTAAATACTTCACGGTACCTGTAATGATTCTGAACCCAATGATAAACTGGCACCAATGGTGCTAGCACTAAAAATATCCATGGCAAACCATAAGCCGTGACTACAATCGTTGCCAATAATCCGAACAATTGCGCAAATAAAATATTTATTATAAAAGGCAGAGAATCGTCAGCCGTATACGTATCTGAAGAAAATCTGTTGATGATTCTACCAAATGGTTGAATATCAAAAAATACTGCTTTCGCCTGTAGTCATAAAATACACGTGATATACGAAAGAAGATTAATATTACATGTTTTCCTATATGTTCCTTCGAATTATTACTTACCCGTATAACGATTTTTAACAGCTGTTTATGCATTACAGTAGCTGCTTGTATTCCACCATATGCGAACATAAAAGCTCTGATTAATGTAAAAATCGAATTAAACAGAGCTAAGAGACCGTATATTGTTAAATAATAACTGTACTCGTTTGCATTATAGGCATTCAGGTAATACTCGAGTCTCAATGGCATTGTTTTTTCGCTTGCGCGAGTGGACGAGGTATTTGAATGAGTGACCCAATAAGATAACCAAAGGTCTGTGATATTTTTAGAGCTCTGCATTAAAATCATGGAGAGAAGTATTGATATCGCCAGGTATCGTCCAACAGCTTTTACGTAACTCGTATAAACTCCCAAACGCACAGTTCCCTTTTCTGTGAATTCATCTTCCAGTAACGGGTCTCTCTCATCCCTATCCATTTGTATGACGTCCCGCGGCAAACCTTTTATCGACACCACATCTAAATCAGACTCGATAGATTCTGAGGACAATAAGTAATCTTCTAAATCGGGTAATATATCGCTTGGTGCACCCTGATTAATAATTCTCCCTTTGCACAACTCTATAATTAAACTGGCATGTATCAAGTACTGAGTTTGGTGTGTACATAATATCCTTGTTTTGTTTTGCAACAATCCTAAAATGACGTGTTGAAATACGTGCTTCGCAACTTTTGCATCCAAGGTTGCCAATATATCGTCCAATAAATAAATGTCCTTGTTCGCGTATATTGCTCTAGCCAAGGATATTCTTGTTTTTTGGCCACCGCTTAGAGTATTTCCTGCCTCTCCAACAATGGTTAAATCCTTATTAGGCAAACTGTTTAACTCATCTGTTAGAGCGCAAGCTTTCAATACAGTCCTATTACAATTATAATTTTTATTACATTGTAAATATTTTGCATTATATATTACATCACAACTCACTTGTATTTGTTGTGATCATATGATTTTCCAAAAAGTATGTTATTGCGAATAGTACCACGTTGTAACCAAGGGTTTTGCTTTACGTATGCAAAACCTTCTGCTATATTGCTCACAGAGACAATTCCACGAACTTTCGTTATTTCACCTAGTATGCCATCTAAGAGCAGTGATTTTCCACTCCCTACTTTACCCATAATCCCAATTAATTTACCCTAAAAAAAATATTTAATTAACACACATATTTACTGCCAATAAGATTCTATTTCATTACCTTTTGTGCGGTGATATTAACATCGTGCAAAGTAAATATATCTTCATCCTCAAAAGTCACGCTCTTTTTGGCTTCGATACTAGAAGATGGTGCAACCATATCTTTAGAGGTACAAGGTTCAATTGTATCGTCATTTCGTTGGATATTCACGTTTAATGTTACATTCTCAAGCATTAAATCTACTTCTGGTGAACTTTCCGAATAGTATTTGCTTAAGTCCATATCTGGAAGCTATAGCGATACAAGATTAAATTAAATAGTATTGGTACATAAATCTGTTAGAATAAACAAAGTTTGATTTGCATCGTTATATGCAATGGGACTTACGTCTAGTATTCTTTGAATTCTCTTAAGCGAAACCCATGCTTCTGTGAGACCATTCAAAACCCATGGAAATGCATTTAATGGTCCTATTAACATATTTAATAATGCCATACTAGTAAAAACCGTTTTAGCATTTAATTCGTTACCAAGCAGCACATATGTTGAAAATGTCAATATAGAGATCAGTACTGGCGTAGTTGCCCAAAAATAAACACAAAGGGCATCTAAATATTTTCTACCACTTAGGTATTTAATCTCACTTTCTCTTAATTCTGCGCAGAAAAATATTTGATAGTAGATATTTATATATCACAGCATGTACAATAAAATATGTTCATTGTAAAAGATATACTAACTAAAAATGTTCCGTAAAAAATGTTCCTCCCATACATTCAATTTGATCGTAGTAATTCCAGATAATGTTTCTCCTATAAGCCTGACTCTTTGATCTTTGTATTCCATTAATTTTGTACTCAATTTTCCAATTTTATTTGCAATAACTTTATTAATAGGTATTAGCACAATAACAAAGGAAACACCAGCTAAGAATGAAATCCCAATTTGTCCATGTAGAAGATACAGTGTCACGACTAACTATAAACATTTTACAATTTTTTTTTAAAGATTTCATTGGGTACGACTCTATGTTCGTAATTTACAGCATAACACTTACTTGCAACGGAATACTCCAAAAAGTATGAAAGCTAGGACAGCTGTTTACGAGCCTGTCACTATCAGTGCTCATATAATTAACAATTTCTCCAAAATTAAATTGCTGATTCAATTGAATGCTTGATGAATGCAAGGTTTTCCTATACACCAAAGTAATTATTGTTGAGCGGATTTTTAAACCAACCAGGGACATCCAAAACGTAAAATGAGTGTTGCAGAAAGCTCCTAAAAATATTGTAATACAATGATATTTACATATTGTTATAAAATATTTAAGACACATCACTCCATACCTATGAGTGCGGTGATAAATATCAATGATGCATACAAGTATCCGTATGAAAGTGGTTCCTCTTTATCCTCAATAAAACCAATCAATTTATTTAGTAACATTGGTCCAGTAAACATTGCGCAATCAGCAATGAATTTTAAAATCCCAACAGCATAAAATTCCCAACCGAAACATTTGTGTAAAAGACGAAACAAGGTCATTCTATTGTGTATAATTTTTATATCCGTCTCAAGCATCATTTGGGTTTGATCCACCCCATTGTTTACAGGCTTAGGCTATTACATATAACCTTTCGTAATTTATTTACCATTAGCTGTATAAACATTAATTAAGGAAATACTCTTACCATGTGATTTAAATGTGTATCAATTTCTTCGCTGATCGTTGTTGTACTAATATACTCTGGCAAGTCAAAGAGATCATCAGAATGGTTTAGTAATCCTTGTACTCCTTTCTCCATTAGTGGAGTGACCCAATGGAATAAAAGTTTTGAAGTTATAGTTACATTGTCCATCGCAGTTCCAAGATAAGTTGGGTCCGGTTCCTCTGGGAATCGTATGTAGGAGGAATTAGGAGTATTCAACAGTGCTGTCCGTTCTCCTATCTATGAACACATTTTTTACTCATCTGTGATATCTATGTTTACTTAATAATCCATGGTTTTAGATAGCATAGCCAATTTGGTAACATCATATTTATTTGAGTACATATGTTTGGAATCTCTAATACTGATAACCGTACGGAGAAAACTGATTAGTGATAAAGCTGAAAGGCTCTATATTGGAAATAAACAACTCAAAATGATTTACCTCGTTATATTGGGATAATCTTCTCGTATGCTCAGATCTACCATGACCCGGTATCAATGTTAAAGCATAGAGTATCAGAAGAGTGACTACACTGATGCTAAATCCCAATGACATATTGGGCAAAACATCATCATTAGTCTTATTATTGATATGACTTCTTAGTAGTAAGATAGAAATAACAATTAAGAGAAGTAACAAGGCCCGTATCAGCAAAGGTCCTCGTGGATTAAAGTTAATTCCTCTTCTTATACTTAAAATGAAGCAAAGATGCATAACCCATGCTAAACCTTCAGTTCCTGCCACAAGGTAATCGACGGGTTTTGCAGAGGTAGCTTTGTTTTTCACCGACATGATTGTTGCTTCATAATTTTGTGTATATGGTGTCCCAAGTAAACTGGTCATACTTTTAGAGTCTGAAGAAAATACTAATTTTGCAAAACTCACAGTTTGATTTAAACCGTCTTGTATTTTGTTTATTATACTCGAGGCGTCCACAATGGGATTTGCATTCATACGCTGTATAGGAACGGCATCCTTGCTTGAGATTGACTTACTCTGAGGTAGCACATGATTTGGAGGGAGAAATGCTGTATTTGTAAGAATAATATATGCTCTGATTATAGGAAGTGCAGCGAGACATACAGTAATTAAAATCCGTATGTTTATAACATGGCGACAACAATAGCAACGAGACGAGGATACATTTCTTTTTCCACAATGATATGCGGATATTACCGCTATTAGGGCTAAAACTGGAATCTGAAAATGATTATAGTACCAGTAAAAAGCATATATTTATCATACAGATGCTTACCTCCTTAATGGATGTAATGTGTTCTTATTTACCTGAAGACATAGTTGCTGGAAGCATATGCTCAAGTCGTGCGTTGCAGGATTTAGTGGCTTAATGCCACCCTCGTATCCACAAAACTCCGTCCAATTCCATTTCCATGTTTTTCTCACGTTATTGTCTAGCCAATCTTCATCCATATTTAAACGTTACGAATAGTCTGGAAACGTAAAGCATAGAAATACCTTTCTCTATAAACTTGATGTAAGAACTCTTCTTCAAACACAACATATACATTGGAATATCTTCAGACGGTCCATTGTAAATGTTTTTTAAATTAAAGAAAATGAAATAAATAAAATTTTCAATGCCTTGCCATAATTATGTTTAACTACATAATCTTAAAATTAAAATCGATTAACAGAAGTCCCTAGGTATATACCTGAGATGCATATAGCCTATTTTACTTTAAACTCAGACGTAGCTTATTAGTTATGACGTTTAACAGACACTTTTATATTTTCCTTTAACCTCACATTTAAACTTTTGTGGTTAGGTACTCCATGGCAGGCAATGACGCATCGTCAGATAACAATCGATTATTCGCGGAACTCAGAAAGTATGTGCATGCAAATATAATGCAGAATATAAAGTAACTTTTAAACCATGGATTTTGTAGTGAAATCATATAGACCTTAATTCGTATACCATATACACGGACGTAATTGCAAGTCTACCCCTAAATTACAAATCACTTTTGTAGATAGCTAAATTTTGAATTGACTAAATCATAAATGAGCGAAAATCAACAATCTCAGGATTGTGCAAATAACATGACCATAGAGGAGACAAATGATAATGCAGAAGCCATAGCTATTCCTGTAACAGATGCTCCACATTCCAATCTGGAAAATGACTTATTAAGCCATATAGCAAAAAGCAAAGCTGTTTTTAAGAGTCAGCAAAAAGATGAGCCTGATTTAACATATGACGAGAAACTGACCATTGCCCAGAATTTATTTGTAAAGAATCACTGCTTATTTCTGTCCAAATTTGGACCCTATCTAAAGCCAGAACATCTACAATATTTTGAAAAATTAAAAGGGGAAAATTATGAAATTACCCATCATATTGAGAGATTGCGAAGATATTTCGATAAGACAGCTCGTCATATTGACGTAAGAAATAGGAGATATCAAGCTCTTAAAGTTTTAATAGAAGAAGGAGAATACTTTAGCGAACGTGAAATGATGAAGAGAAATCCATTGCTATACAAACATCTAATTGGACAATATATGACAGAGGAACAAGAAAGGGCAAGGGACGGTATAGATGCAAATACTTCTACCTTTCTGAGTCTGCTTATGGAGAAGATAGAAAGAGATAATTTAAAAAAATTCCAAGAACATCAAGAGGAAGAAGAAAGGAATGTACTCGAGGAAAATGATTCCGATGACGATTCTCAGGATGATCATACATCAACGCATATAAGTACTGATAAAGATATCTTGTGGGGTGAAACAAGCAAATTGGAAAGCACCAAAGCTCACGATAACGAGGATCACGAAAACACGATCCCATGTTCAATATCAAATCAAGAAAGACAAATTCTCATGCAAGAGTTTGTCACGCTTATGTACCAAAATTTTTTGGATGGTAAAGATCTTGATTTTGATTACAGGTAATGTATAATATACTAATAAATAATCCATAAATGAATTTATTATATACAAATGCAAAAACGAATGTGCATGAAGTATTATATATTATTATTTATTTGTAACTCACTAATGATTCAATATTTTTAGTAAGGTGGATGAAAATGAAGCATACGATAATGTTGATCTTAGGGCACAGGATGAGGAGGAAAAATACTTTGATTCTGAATCACCAGAAACTCTTGCACCGCAAGAAAAGTCAAAAGAAAGCGAATCGGAAGATGAGTTGGATGTTTATATGAGATCATTGAAGGTTAAATAATATCTCAAACATTACAATCGGTTTATAGAAAACATTCTGTTATAAAGTGGATTATTTATTCAATAGGAGCAGATTGCTACAAATCCACTTTCTATGGATAACGACACATAATCTCATGTATATATGTCGATACCGCTGGTACTTTTTTAAATAAAACACCAGAAAAAATTTACGCACATTTCTTAATTACGTCCAAGTACATTACTATAGCTGTGCTAATATTAAATTGGCAAACCCATAAGTTTTAACTTTACTGCATATCACCAATAAATATGCAAATTGTATAAAATCGGATTTTCGCTATATTGGATTTTAATGTCGAAATAAATCGAAGGTCAATAGCTTTTATTGTATTTAAACAAATTTCCAAACAGTGGGACGAACCTATCGCATTTATATAGATTACGGATAACTTTATCTATTGCTGCTCCTGCCCCTCGAAATTACATTCGCATCAAACATGGTGGACTTGAAGTCGCTTGCTGTTGAGAGGCTTTCTACGTAAAGTGCAGTAAATAAGTGCACAGTATCGATTAGAAAATGGTAAGTAAATATCTTATTCCCAGCAGCATGTTCCGTATCCTCGCTTGTGGGAGCAATTAATAATACGTAGATTTAACTGAAAGGAGGACGTAGGTAACTATCATCGAGGAAGTTATCGAAATGTCATGAAGGTTAGCTGTCGTAAAAATTTCTATGTTTATGTTTTGCCAACTCTCCGAATTTACCAAATTTATTCTTTGAATTAATAATCGTAACGAGAGTGGCAACATTATGGTAACATTTTTAATATGACTTCATGCAAGATGTACTATAGAGTATTATAACCTTTGGTATTATGCAAAAACGCTTATTGATATTTAATATATCCCCAAATCCCTTATTTTATTGTTCTATATGTTTAAAACTGTTGAAAAAATATCTCGTTTATATAATGGCCTTTGTGCAATTATTAGTTGCTTTTTGAGTGGTTTGTTCGCCTATTTTTAAAATGATACAGCAGCCCTCCGTATGATGCAGCCCTTAGTGCTTAAGCGTAAAGTGCATGCTCGAGTGGAATGGCTTACCTGGCATGGTACTACCTGGTATTCCTGGTAGGTATCTTTGTTTTTCTCGCAGCCAATGACACCTGCCGTAACAGCCATGGAAGAGCAAGAAAAATTACTCGAAGATGCGATCGGGGTTGTGAAAGTACAGGCCTTCCAAATGAAACACTGTTTAGACAAGTCTAAGCTCATGGATGCACTCAAAAATGCTTCCACCATGTTGGGAGAGCTCAGGACGTCATTATTAAGCCCAAAGAGCTATTATGAATTATGTATCCTTGTTAAAAATCGATATGGATAAATAATTCTTATGCGACTATGGAAAAAAAAAATAGGATATTATTTTTCTTACAGTCGTTTATATCAGATATGGCAATTACAGATGAATTACGACATTTAGAACTTTACTTATTGGATGAATTTCAAAAGGGTAGAAAAGTTACAGATTTGTATGAATTAGTACAATACGTTGGTAACATTGTGCCAAGATTGTATGTCTTTATGTATTATCTTACTGTTTGTGCATTATGATAAATATGAAATTATACTTGATAAATTTTTTAGATACTTACTTATCACTGTAGGATTGGTTTACATTAAAACAACTCCAGGTTTGAAAAGGGATCTTTTAAGAGATTTGGTAGAAATGTGTAGAGGAGTTCAGCATCCTCTGAGGGGCCTTTTTTTAAGAAATTATCTATTACAATGTACGAGGAATATATTACCAGATGTAGCAGAAGGAGATGACGAAGATGGGACAGTATGTACCTGAAGTAAATTATGGTATACGGTAAAGAGTGGAACATTTATTTTATCATGATATATTTTCAGGTCCGTGACAGCATAGACTTTGTTCTAATGAACTTTGCAGAGATGAATAAATTGTGGGTACGTATGCAGCATCAAGGGCATAGCAGAGATAGAGAGAGGAGAGAAAGGGAGCGGGAAGAACTCAGAATCTTAGTTGGCACTAATCTTGTTCGGCTCAGCCAGTTAGAGTCTGTGACATTAGATAAATATAAAAAGGTAATTGTACTTATCTGTTTTATATTTAGTAAATTCTTTGTCATACATTGTTGCTAACTAAAGTTAATACATTTTCAGCTTGTATTACCAGGGATTTTAGAACAAGTAGTGAGTTGTAGAGATGCAATTGCACAAGAATATCTAATGGAATGTATAATACAGGTAAAAGAAATAAATGCATACTACATTTTTTCTCGTGATCTTATAAGAATATGAATTATATACATCTTATCGGTATTTTCTTTTGTAACAGGTGTTCCCCGATGAATTTCATCTCCAGACGTTAAATGCATTTTTGAAATCTTGTGCCGAGTTACAAAACGGTGTTAATGTAAAGAATATAATCATATCACTGATAGATCGACTTGCGGCTTTTAGTCAGAGATCGGATGGTGTTGGAGGTCCAGGAAGCCCAAGTCAAGTACCAGGAATTCCACAAGATGTGAAGCTTTTTGATGTATTTAGTGATCAGATTGCGACGATTATACAGGTAGGCCTTTATACATTATTCAGAAAAATTGTTTTGTACGATCATTCTATGATGACTAGATACTACACTATATTTGATAAAAACATGATTATCCAAATAAATAATTCTTTCTCATCTAGTTTAAGTCTGAGATTGGTTTACCAGTGCTTTATTATTAACACTATGCACAAAAAAAGAAAATTACATATGAACCGTATTTTTCTTCAGACTAGGCAGGACATGCCTCCTGAAGATATAGTGTCTCTTCAGGTGGCTCTTATCAACTTAGCACACAAATGTTACCCTGACAGGGTTGATTATGTAGACAAAGTCTTATTAACGACTATCCAGATATTCCAAAAGCAAAATGTAGATAAGTACGTATATGGCTAATATATAAACTAAATGCAACTTATGTTTTTGAGTTCATGAAAAATGTTTATTAATTTCTAGATTGGAGTATAACAGCGCTGTATCAAGAGAATTGGTGCGGTTAATGAAAATACCCGTAGACAATTATAAAAATATATTAACCGTCTTAAAGCTTGAACATTATGCACCGCTCTTAGACTATTTTGATTATGAGGGTAGAAAGTTATTGGCCATCTATATAATAACCAATATTTTAGATAATGAAACGTTAATACCAACACAAGAACAAGTAGATGCAGTGCTATCGATGGTTTCTCCACTGGTTCAAGATCAACCGGATCAACCAAACATAGAAGAGGATCCCGAAGACTTTGCAGAAGAACAAGGGCTGCTTGGTAGATTAATACACCATTTCAAGTCGGAAACTGCCGATCAGCAATACATGATATTAAGTGCTGCTAGAAAACATTTCAGTGCTGGAGGAAATAAAAGAATAAAATACACTCTTCCACCGATTGTTTTTCAGGCATACCAATTAGCATTCACTTATAAAGGATTAAAAGATCAGGTAAATATTTTTTTCTACAAATTATAAATTTATTCTCCGTTATTTATTTTCTATTTGTATTAGGACGAGATGTGGCAGAAAAAATGTCAAAAAATATTTCAATTCTGTCATGCGACTATCACAGCACTAATGAAGGCTGAATTAGCCGAATTGCCACTGAGACTATTTCTTCAGGGTGCAATAGCAATAGGAGAAATTCGATTTGATAATTTTGAAATGGTTGCTTATGAATTTATAAGTCAAGCATTTTCGATTTATGAAGATGAAATAAGTGATTCCAAAGCTCAGCTAGCTGCAATTACACTGATAATAGCTACCTTTGAACAAATGAGCTGCTTCAGTGAAGAAAATGCGGAACCAGTGCGCAATCAATGTGCTCTATACGCTAGTAAATTATTACGAAAGCCTGATCAGTGTAGAGGTGTTGCAACTTGTTCTCACATATTTTGGTCGGGAAAATCATTGGCTACAGGTGGCAAAGAAGTAAGGGCTATTCTTGGTAATCATTATAATTTTAAGACGAAGGTCCATAACAAATCGATATGATTTTAGATGCAAGAAGGAAATAAAGTATTAGATTGCTTAAAGAAAGGTATTAGAATAGCGAGTCAGTGCATGGACACATCTGTTCAAGTACAGCTATACGTGGAGTTACTGAATCACTACATATATTTTTATGAAAAAGGAAACACGACTGTAAGAATGTATTTAACGCAAACTTATATTTATCGTGTTCTTCTTAAACAAATAATTCTTTCTATTCAGGTTACGGTTCAAATTCTAAATCAAGTTATTGCAAAAATCAGAGAGGAGCTTCCTAATTTAGAAGTTAGCGAGGAAACTGAGCAAATCCAAAAGCATTTGGCTAACACGTTAGAACACTTAAGGAACAGAATGGAATCCCCAGAATCCGATGGCCTCTCGTATCAAGGTCTTGTTGTTTAATATTATTCTGTTTTATTACCAATTTGTAAATAATAAATTTCTTAGTCGTTTTACAAAATGAATGAGAACATCAAGATTGCACGCTTATTAGGTGTAGATTATACGAGATTATGCGAAATTGTATTAATCTGCCAAAATAAAATAATCTGTTAATAATTTAAGAATAGTCATATTATGGAAAAAGTAATCTGTATATCTGTTTTAATAAAAATTAATATACATATTCTTGGATATTACATCGTGAGTAAAAATTATAATACATACATTGTGGAGTGCAATGTGTGTTAAAAAAAATTTGTAATAAGCTATGTGTGTATACCCGATTTACATTTGGTTTACCTTATGATTGAAGGGAGCGTTTTAAGACAGAACGCCATCTAGGAATTGTTAAACAAGCGTACCGCTATACGCATCCAGTACAGACAACAAAAACGTTCTCTTCTGAGCATCGATGCTACGAAGGCACGTGTATATTGAAAAATAATTGTCTTACTGCACTTTTCCCCAAAAGAAAATGGGTAAGGGACGGAGGCATAAGCCGAAAAAGAATTTTGCTGAGAAGAGACGCGAAAAGCAAAAGGTACGAATATTGTGGCAGATGTTAAAAGTACCGGCTGTTTTTTACGGTTATGTTTTTTTAAACTTTAACACAAACAAGCTTTCTTCGTTCGAGTATAATTTAAGAAATAGCGCTCATGCGGTTTCTTATTGTGTATTTTTCTGTCTATGAAGAATAATGTAAAAAATTATTGTTACGCATTATACAGAAAAAAGATGAGTGGGATAGTACGCCACATCGGAACTACGCTGATATAATTAGGGAAAATAAGGATTTTGAAAATTACTATAAAACTCAAAGTATAGTTCCTGAAGAGAAATGGGATGCATTTATGGATACTATGAAAAAGAACCTGCCGGTGGCATTTAGAATTACGGGCTCAAAAGGAGAAGCAAAGGCATTACTTGAAATAATTAAAAGCGATTTCTTCAAAGAAATCTTAAACGCCAATATACAAGATAATACTCAAGAGGATAATGACGTAGCAAAAACAATTTTACAATGTTTACCATTTTATCCAGAAGGATTAGCCTGGCAATTACAATTAACTAGGAAGGATATTAGAAGATCAGAAGCATATTTTAAGCTGCATAACTTCTTAATTGCTGAAACCAATAGTGGCAGTATCAGCAGGCAAGAAGTGGTTAGCATGGTGCCGCCTTTAGTATTAGATGTAAAACCTTGGCATAAGGTAATTAATTACACTTAGAATGACTTGCATATTCTACCATTTGTCTTTATTCTAATACGTATCTTATAGGTATTGGACATGTGTGCTGCTCCAGGATCAAAAACAGCACAACTTATAGAAATGATACACGCCGATGAGGGCAGTATACCTCCAGGTACGGTATTTTTTGTTGTGAGAAAATTGTGCTTTACGTTAACATATTTTGCACTTCCAGAAGGTTTTGTGATAGCTAATGATCTTGATAATAATCGCTGCTACATGTTAGTACATCAAGCAAAAAGATTAAATAGTCCCAATATTTTAATCACAAATCATGATTCATCGATCATGCCCAATTTTACAATTACTCAATCTGATGGCACAAAGGATACATTAAAGTTAGTGCACTGTGTTAGAACTATAAGTTCAGTACTCATAGAAATACAGTATCCATGATATTCGCATAAATTTATTTCAGATTTGACAGAATACTTGCAGATGTGCCATGTAGCGGCGATGGAACAATGAGAAAAAATCCTGATATATGGTGTAAATGGAGTCCTGCAAATGGCAATAATTTACATGGGTAAATATAATACTTTCAAACTAAAATAAATGTACAAACAGTTATATATTCGAATTATTTCTTTAAAGGATTCAATATCGAATAGCAAAAAGGGGGCTAGAGTTGCTTGCAATTGGTGGAAGAATGGTATACTCTACTTGTTCCTTAAATCCTATTGAAAATGAGGCTGTTCTTCATAGACTTTTACTTGAAACTCAAGATTCTGTAAGATTAGTAGACTGCAAGAGTCTGGTACCGGGACTGAAATGTGATCCTGGTATGTAACGGTGCATCTTAAATAAATTTTATAATACTCTTACAAAGATTTATGTTATATGTTCTATTAGGCATAACACATTGGTTGCCAGCATCTAAAAATTTACAATATTATAAATCATGGGAAGACGTTCCTGAACAGTGGCAAACTCAAATACGGCCAAAAATGTTTCCCCCAAACGCGGATGATGTTTCTAACTTTCATTTTGAGCATTGGTATATAAATAATACATAACTCACCTTTTTAATATATACTTTTGTTGTATGCCTATTGATTTATTATTATATAGCATGAGAATATTACCACATCATCAGGATACAGGAGGTTTCTTCGTTGCCGTTTTGGAGAAAGTAAAGGACCTTCCATGGGAAAATCAATCTACTATACAGAATCAGACTACGCAAGATATTGATACGAAGGAAGGCGAAGGTGAATCAAACGCCAAAGAAGAAACGAATAAGGTTTCCGATCCAAATGTAACATTAGGAAAACGAGCATTAGAGGAAGAAAAGAAACCCTGGGGACCTCAAAGAAAACGGAAAAGAATTGTTGGTTATAGAGAAGATCCATTTGTATTTTTCAAAGATAATACAGAGGATGTATGGTTGTCTATTAAGTGAGTAGTGATTATTAAGACTATCTTTCTATATTTCCATGCATGATGTAATGTCAATACCGATTCTTTAATTTGCAGAGATTTCTACGAAATATCCGATAATCTGGATCCTCGATGTCTGCTGGTTAGATGTCACGAAGGGAAAAAGAAAAACATATATTTTACATCACCAGCAATCCGCGATATCGTGATATCGAATGAAAACAAAGTTAAGATGATCAACACTGGTGTCAAAACATTTGTACGCTGCGACAATAAAAACATGAGATGCGCTTTTAGACTCGCACAGGAAGGAATGCAGAGTATATTTCACTATGTAGGAAGTAGCAGAAAACTTAATATAACAAAAGAAGATTTAATTCTTCTTTTACAAAACAATGATCCACATACACCACCTGAAATTGTTAAGTTAAATTCTGAAACTCAAGAGCATCTTAAAGAATTTGGTAGTTAATTTACAGATATCGTATACAGAGTCTAAGATCTAAAAGAATATTATAATTGATGTATATGAAATTTTAGCAACCGGGAGTTGTATACTCCTATACAAGGAAGAAAAGACTGGCAATCCGTACCCATTAAAGTTAGAGATGGTAGGTTGGCGAGGAACAATGTCCCTTAGGGCATATGTTCCTATACACGATACCATCCATTATCTACGGCTTTTAGGGGCTGACTGTTCTATGTTCGGTATGCAATTTGTTTTGTGTTTAATTTACTCGAAGGTTTAGTACAGGTTTCCGTTATACCGATATCTTTTTGCAGAAAAAAATAAATTCAAAGAGGGACGTGCGACCTCCGTAGCCGTGGAAGGAAATACAGAAAAATCTCCGTGCATCAGCACGGACACGAGCGTCGTTGAGAATGGCGATGTAGTCAACGATTTGGAAGTTGCAAGGGAGGAGGATAGGTCTTAAATTGTTTCTCGATACAAACTGATGTTCCTTCGGTTTTTGTATAAATATCAATTTTAATACTTATCCAATGAAGATTTAAGTAAAATATTTATATTATAAGAAATCGGAAGAGCATTATTGCCGATGACACGTGCATAGGAAACTATGCAAATTACATTGTATAAAATATAATAATACACGTTTTTATAGGAGGAAAAAAAGCGACAGTCAAATAATGGGAAGTGGTTTTTTACTAATAATTTTCTATGAAATAATTAATTTATGAAATTACATGTAATCATCTATGTCATTTGAGCGATAAGTACCCTTTCTTATTATCTTCGGCCATTAATCCAGGACGGTTCTACCATCGTGGATTATAGTATAAATGTTATAAATATGGCCGGATTCAGAGGAATCAGTATTTCCGACATTTTTAATTAATGCCATAATATTTGCAGACGTATCGCGAAATGTCTTCATCTCCCGATCATCTTTTCTACAAGGTGTTAAAGTGGAAAAAGATGCATATATATTGTATACCTTGATCGTACGATTCTGAGTAACTCGAAACTTTAAATCTCTCCTCCCACGACATATTCCATAACAAGTTTCTTTACGTTCCTAAAAACTAGAGAATTTTTATCTACGATTAAGATTAAGGTATAACACAGAAGTCTAGCGATAAAGGACGGGTCTTGCTATAAAACATTTAAATACAAGTATAAATATGAAAAATGCTAGACAGCTCGTAACATATACATATATATAAACTATAAAACAAAACATAAAACCTTCTAAAAATTTTTTTACATTTTTCCAGTGTCTTTGATGGCTAATGCTAGTAATCTCTACCAGTCGGCGATGTTAATTTTCCTCCCAAATTTTGAGAATTGGAAGGTGATTTGGAACCTAAAATGAAATAAAACATTACACCGTTTAGATCGTGTAAAAGAGTTATCTCAAATAGGGATACCCACAAGTCTTTCCCAATTTATTGCGCGGATTGTTCGTGCACGGGTGTTCACCCATCAAGTGTTCCCTCCACTTATTCTGATTTACCAGAGCCGAACACAACGGACATCGCTCGTATCCTTCTATAGGTTCTGGAATATGAAATATAAAAAGCGATATTAAAGAGCTTTCACATTTGCTTTTAAGAAAAAGTTAAACGCGCGTACTTGTACACGTTTTGTCTTTTCTGTGTTCATCGAAGGAACTTTCATGTACCGCTTGCTTACACGCGTCGCACTTCACGTAGTTACTCCTCATATCGCATTCGTCTGAAAAACATAATGGCGCGTTAAAAAGCGTAAAAAGTATCTTGATCATTCGATCTTTCGGTACGCACTTAATAGATGCAGATTTAGGTACGAAATTTCTACCACTTGTTTACACGCTTCACATCTCGTCAGCATGGGACAACTTCGCCAATAATGAATATTCAGCCCTTCCTCGGAGTATACTTGTCCCTTTGAGAGACAAAATATGCACATCCTAGGAGGAATATCGATGCATCGTATCAACATGTATTATGCGATCTCTCATATTAGTATGTCAGAAACACTAACTTGTCACCCTTATGATCTGTACTATTCTCGGACGGAGATGTTATACTCGTTGAACTACCGGTACTAACAACTGGACTGGTCCTGGAAGGAGATTTCGTTAAATTCGCTACATTGTTCTCCGTCGATTTCGTTCGCGTAGGTGTTGTCGTTGACTTGTGACTGGATTCGGATTCCTTTTTTCTCTGTAAAACAGGCGCATGAAGGACGAATGTCGCGGAAGTTGTACGTTTATCCTCGATCGCCTACCTGGAGATCGATCAGATCAAACTCGTGGAAAAGCTGACGGTACAACAAATTCCGTCTGGTTATATCATCGTCGGGCGGTAATTGTTTCCTCACCAATCTTGGATTGACTTTGTACACGAGGACTAGAATTCTTTCGGAAACTTTGCGAACGGCCTCAGCGGGATGATGCAGGCCCGATGAGCCTAGCTCGGATAAAGTACGACAGGTCAAGCCGCTGCAACAGTTACAATGCCTTATCAGAGTAATTGCGTTTTACCGGAACGGCTTTTATTTCGAGGAAGGACCTCTGCCAGTTGCGCACGTGTCGGCCAGATAACAGCGTTCGATGCGAGTCGCAGAGGGCCGAGGTTCCTCGGAATTGTCGATATCTCTAGACGTGTATTAGGGGACAAGAAGAGCATTTTGCTCGGAGTCACCTTTGCTTGTCGGTAGAAATGCCGTGGTTCAGGATCAATTGTTCGACCATTTCCAATCTACTTAAGGCGAGTCTCTGATGCGTACTGCTGCTAACTGGCCTGGTCAAATGTACCGGTATTATGTGCAATTCTCGCACGCATTTGCAATCCGCCATGCTAAGAATAGTATGCACGGCCATATTATGTATCCTAGGGGTTGTATCTCCGGATTTTGTAAGGAGTTCTGGAAGTAGTCGATCGACGCTCCGGGCGATTTCAGTGGACGATACCCTAACGCATCGAGAATTATTATCGTTACTATATGTAAATGCACGGTTCAACCCCCGTCAATTACGCGAGTAGTAGATATTTCACCTATCGGACGCAAATTCCGCAAAGAAAATTCTAATCAGCTGTGCTGCTAGACTGTACACGCTGAAAACTTTATCCCTGAGAGCTCTGTGTAACAGTAAAATAGCAGCCCTGGCCGTCTTATTCGCCGAATGCTTCGATACTTCCTGATCGAACGTCTTCAGTTCCTCCTTTAATTGCATCAATCCTTCTTCCTTGTCGGTGAACTGTTTCGAGTAGAATTTCTCTACCTGCGCAACGTACGATTAAACGTATAAACGAACGCATCGAATAAAAAAGACAGCGGGGTTTAGCGGTATTACCATTTCCATTCCGAACACTGCGATAGGTAACGCGGCTTGCTTCTTTTCCCTGTCGTTCAGCTTGGAAATAACTTTCGTCTCCGCACTGTCCATGTGGCATTCCCTTGTAAATTCATTCGTGTGCGAGCTGAAACGATCGAATATTTAGCCCTCTACTCTATACGATAGGACCGAGGGAAAGCATTACTGTCTTAAGGCAGGAATCGTCCTTTCTTCGTAGGCTTCGTAACTGGATCGGAGTGCGGGGCCAGCAGATTTGGTTTTACGCCTGAGCGAACCTTTATTGCAATTATTCTGCCTCTCCAGTACGCCGTTGGTAGGGCTGTCCGTGACTTCTACGAGATCGAATTCGTAAATTGCAGATTTGGCTTGCGCGATCGTTTGAAAATCGGGGACATTTACCAGGGCTATTTGGCTTTTGATGCAGCGGCGATACGGGTGGCTGATGGGCAGGGCCAGTCGGTGATAAGGCCCCGTCACGATTCGGTGGAATTACCAGTCTGGGCGGCGATGTGATATCATCGGGCACGGTAGCGGCGTTGGTGGTGCACGTGTCGACGGATACCGGTTCCTTTCCTTCCACCGACGATAAATTGTTCTTCTCTAACGGCTGAACGACCAAGGGATATTATTAGATCGACATTATACTCCCATGAAGATGCGGAGTAGGCGTTTATAATGAATGAATTCTACCCCGTGTATTTCGAGCAAATCTTCGACTTCCAAGCTCTGATATACTTGCTGCCTATATTGTTGAGCTTGAGCTTTTTTGGCTTTGGCTTTGTCATAGTCTTCAAGAGCGATCGCGTACTTTTTTTCCAACTCGTACTTTCCGAGACGCTCGCCCGCTTTCCTGAGATTCTCCATGGCTACTTTCAGCTTTGAGGCGTACTCAAACCTCTCCTCTAAAAAACATTTTTGTGCGGAGAAATGCTCGTGCATCCCTCTTGTAAATAATCAATGTACCGCTCTTGGCCATACCTTCTACGGCTTGCAGCTTCTTAGCCTCCATCTGTCTTATGATCTTGGCCACTTCGCGATCGACGTACATCTCGAAGGCTAAATCGTCGTAAGGGGAGATATAATGAGGATTATACGGTGCATCCCCTTGACCGCTTAATTCCTGCCCATAAGGTTCACCAAGAATATTAATAGCGATCAGGCCCACCTGTTAGGAAATTTGTAATCGTTAATCATTCGTACACTCTTGCTCGTTGTCGATCGTATAAATTTTGCTCGAACTGCTTCAATCTACCTGATCGTGAACATTGTGCGCATTACTGTGCGGTTTGTGAAGTCTGAGCTTCAAAGAAATTGCTTCGGTCTCGGGCAGTGCCACGCTTTTCAGTTCCCTGCTTTTGTACATAGTGGAGGCATTGTCGGACAACGTGATGTAGCCCAGATAATTGAAGTCGGTAGAGACGGAGGCATTTTCGTCCCTCGAAGTCCAAATCTCTAGTTTTTCGGCTGCAGTGGACACGTAGAAAAATCTATAGAGGTTTTTATGGGTGGACGAAAATTATTCTGCGCAAAGGATTCGTCCTTTATTGATCCCGTAAGTGAAAAGAATCTTGTCCATATTGGCACGCTATTGTCATTTCCGGAGATAACGGAGGAAGCGAAAGGGGGCCGGCTGAAAGGACGTAGCCTCGGGAAATCGGGTAGGAGGGTTAATGTTATTTTCGCTGCCGGTAGATTGTCTTTTTAGTTGCATTATAATGAAGTTCGTGGACATAGCTGTAACGTAATGACGTTTATCCTCGATCCAAGAAAAGGTGCTTTATGAAATCGCTCAAAAAGAATACCTCGAAACATTTCATCTCGTTGTAAGAAATTATAATGCGCTCAGAGTTCACGAATTGACTTACGAATAAGATACTGATGTGCCAAAACTTGTATTCTCGTTAATTTCGTAGGCCTGTGAAGTCGCAATATCAGTTCTTGGGGATATGTGCATTTTCTCGAACTTTGCCACCCTCTGACGGTTGGTCCATGGACGTTGAGTTCTAACGATGAATGTCTGTCTTCCTCACCTATAAATCAAATTAATTCTATTGATACGAAATAAAAGCTTAAGTTTAGATTTCTTGCACCTCATTGCGTATGCCGATTGAAGAAGAAATCGGTGTTAAGAGTATATTTGTATTTTTGCAAAGGGCCAACTTGATGAATGATATTCCGAGTTAACTAAAGTATACGTTTAAAAGAAGAACGATAATGTCAAAGGGCGTCACGCGATGCTATGGTCAAGTATGTACGTTCTGACCATAACAGTTGAAGGTGGGAATTATAATAAGCTTTGCGTGATCGTGAACATAAGTTTTGTCATCGCTTGTAGAGAGAATTGCCTCGGATGTACGGTAGACGCGGATTATAAATAAATTTCTAAGAGATGGTAACATGCTTCAAGGCACGTGTTTAACAAATCATCGATCCGCGTACTCTTCTGGTATACAAGTAAAATGCACAGAAATAAAAATGGTTTAAATACTAGAGATGAATTTTTCTCTACGCACAACCGTATGATTCTGCTATCTTGAAAAATTCAATGAAACATTGTAAAAAGCCGGCTGTCAACGCTGAAATTTTTTTCTTAATAAAAGAAAATATTCGGTACACTTCTGGAGGTTAACACTATTTAACACATTGGACGATCGTATTTTAATATTCCTAAATGAATTCTTACTCGTGGCATATACGACGTTGAATCCGATCTTTCTTGGCATGGCGGAAAATTTTTTGCCTTAAAAACAGTGAATAGGAAAATAATGGGCTACTGAAAATGCGACGGAACGAGGGAAAATAAAGGAAACGTCAAAATCTAAAAGGCACAGCCATCTGAAAGCTCGATAAGAGGGAGCTTGCAAGTTTCACCCCGGCGCGTACGCAACCCCACTTGCACGTCTGGCCGCGGCGAAGCTTGCGACAGAACTGACTGCATTCGGCTACGGAAGTATCAAATGATCCTTAAGTATTTTAGCACAAACACCGCCTGTACATTTCTCTTTTGCGTTAAGATTATTTGCGATCCATCCACGAACTTTGTATCCTCATCATTTCAAATATTACAGGTATAACGGTAATAAAACAATTAATGAAAAATCCAACGCCCTTTTACCGTGTGTTATATCGTATTCCAGCATTTTCATAATCTGAACAACGAAAATGTTGTCCATTGCTAAATCTGCATTCAATGGAGTTTTTTTTTGTAGAAATTGTACGTTCCACGTTACCGTCTAATGCGCTATCCAACGTTCATGAAAATTCTAGAGCATGTAAATGGATGAAATTTTGATGCGGACAGGGCACGATTGCTTATTCCGTATAACAATATCAACATTTTTTCTCGGGTTTCTCTTTTTAATAGATCGTACATTGTGATACCGTCTTGCATTCTACTCAAGTCAAAATATAGACTGTAATTTCGTAATGGATCAATAAATGGAGGCTGCGTGACGTCAGAGGGTGCGGCGAGGGTGGATATGCTCGCGGGAATCGTTATGCGTCTTTTGCGCTCCTCATCCACGACCACGTGTAGATGCACGTGTGTCATCTTACTTAATCAAAAATGGGCATCGCGCAATCTGCAAATAGCCGACTAATGTTTCGAGAATAATTAAAGGAGTAGCGTTCGGACTAGGATGAAGCATAATGGGAATAACATTGCATGGTTTTTATTATTCTTAGAAATGCAGAAGTTTACAATTCGTATTAAGCATACGTTTTTTAAAAATATTTTCGTATAGTACAAGGAATGTCATTGATCTGAAAATTCTCCCCGGGTATCAAAATTATGTAGTGGCAAAAAGATAAAGTAAGCCTTTTGCAAACTGAAAGATCTCCGTGCCTCCCAACTTGGACTCTCCGTAAACACGATCGACGAATGTAATTGGTACCTCACCTATGGTATATTTAAATTGTCTGGCTCTGACGATCATTTCCATTTGGAAAACGTATCCTTTTGATATGCAAGACTGAATAAGCTTCTCCAGTACAACCTTTTTATACAACCTGAAACGAAACACGACAAATATCACTATGTGGACACAAATATTACGTTTAATGAAAAGTACCTAAAGCTGCCCGTTAAATCGCTCGCTCTGGGTCTCAATAAAATTTGAGTAAGGAAATTTGCCCCTCTGCTAATAAGCTTTCTCTTAAAGTCCCATCCGGAAACACCTCCGCCATGCGCGTACCTGGTACCACTGACGATATCCAAATCTAAATATTTCTGAAGCTCGACCATCTTTGGTATAAATTTAGGCTAAGAAAAATAGAGCGCAGACGATTATTCTCATATTCATTTTCATAAAAGATTACGAAGTAAGAGAAATATGCTGCTGACATGATGAGAAAGATCTGCATCCATAAGAATAATGAAATTTCCTGTAGCGTGTTTCAGTCCATGCATATAAGCAGTTCCAAGACCGAGTTTCGATTCTCTAGGTCTTAATACAATTTTGTCTTCGCCGTAAACTTTTTGAAGCTGCTTTGCCATGTCCAATGTTCCATCCGGCGATCCATCATCGATTACGATGATTTCGTAATTGAGCTCGCTAAAGTTTCGCATAATTTTACTCGATAGGCAAGTTTCGCAGTCCGGTATTTTGATTTTTTTACCACGTACAGAGGTTAGACTTTCTGAGATTCAGGTTATGTTTCCATTGTAGTTACCTCTCATCCATGAATTTAGCGATAAGCCATACGATTATGGGCAGATTTTCTACTTCATTGTACGTCGGAAGTAAAATAGAATATTTATCATTTTTCGTAAGCTCCCTCAATTCATTTATCGCTGCTCGGTTCACCATTTTCACACTCGTTAAAAAATTACGGACTCTTGCAGACGTTGACAGTTATCATGTGTACGATAGAGACTATAGCACGATCCTCATTAAAAGGCGGCCAATGGACAGCCAATGCTGAATGACGGTAACTTCCATCGTTACGTCATAAGTACGCGCTTGTTTAAAAGCGTAATCCACGGTGGGCCAGGTTTCCTGTCATACAATATGCATTGTAATATCCATTACGCTATTTTTCAAAATTATCTTAAAGGATTTTTTAAATATTGAGTTATATAGTCAATCCGTATAGCAATATTCATTACAAAAATGTGTATTAAAATTATACGGAGCTTAAGAAGATTAATCGTATAATCGATTGCACAGATTCGGTGTTCTCCAAATATCAGGACACGCGATGCAATTTGCAACACAATTATCAGTTGAAAAAGAAAAAGTTCGAACATCCAAATGCGGAGGTATTTGAAATCTGGGGCAAAAGTTATCTCAATCTCTTTACAGAATATAAAGTCCTGAAAAATGCAAGGATAACGACGAAAAACAATAGTTATAAAGCATAATATTAACGGATTTAAGACAGCTCCGCGTTTTGATATCATCCCAAAAGTATGATCCCGTAAGACGGTATAACATACATTTTTAATACAATGCGGTATACGCAAAGTCGAATATAATACAGCGACGGAGGGCGTTCTGTATCGCACAACTATCCTCTCGCCGTCGTTCCTGTATTTAAATTGTAAAACAGTTCCTGCCGTGCAAACTTCTTCTACACGCGAGCACGGTTTGTACGCATCGAACGAACTGGAATCTCTCTCGTCTCGTCGATCGAGAATTTCGTTTCGGTACAGCGAAATTACCGGTCCAGAAGGCAAGCGTATCGACAGCATGCCGACGGGCCAAATACTCGGCGATCCCACAATCGTATTAGCGACGATGTTCAAGGCGATAGTTTATCCCATCGTCCGACGAGCCTTTCCTCGGCGACAGCTCGCGCTTCGGGATGCCGGATCACCCTGCCTTCTTCCTTTTCCATTTTCGGTCTGACGGCTTTCGTAACCATTGGCAGAAGTTGAAACGTTCCCTCAGAAATACGAGGTATCTCGTAGTTCTTGGATGGCAATACAAACCGTTGGCAGCCAGAGCAAGATATTCTTAATTATATTTAATTAAACTTGTTAATCGCGAGAGATAGTCCGAAATACATATTTTCGGGCATTGGCCGTTTCCGGCGCGTGCGACAAAGGTCGACCAACCGGCGCTCCCCACCCCAGGCGGGGAGAGAGAGTGTTTGACGCCGGCGGCCTCCCACCGGGCCGACCTCCAGATCCCGCCGCCGCCACTGCGAACGACGCGCTCTTCCTTGCACTCTTCGCTCGGTCGCCTGCGGATCCGGAGTGTTCGTTTCTTCTCACCGATCGGTGCGATCAGCGTGCGTCTCTTCGAATCTTCGACGTGTCGTCGGTACGTAAGCCGGTTAACGCCAGCTGACACGCACCCTTAAATCCTTCGAATCGACCGCTAGCAGCGAGGAAATAATCAAAATAAAGCAAAGGCGGGATAAGCAGAAATCAAAAAGATATACCGTCCGTTTGCGAAATCATTCGTGGGTGTGTACGTGCATATGTGAACGTGAGACTACTCGAGTGTTCGTCGTGCGTGGCCCAGGCTCGAGATAGCCGGGACTCTTTTCGAGATTCGTGAGGGGAAATTAAATGCGATGTGTATATTTTTCGGAAACCCTGCTGGTTTTTTTTATCGCGGCCGCCTCTGTCGAACCTTTGCAAGGCGCTCGTCTCTGGGAGCGACAAAAACGTGCGCGACGCACCGCCGTGATTTAGGGCTCTTTGTCCGGATTTTGCACGACACAGAACTCCATATCTTTTTCGACCTCGATAAAGATACGAGAAGAATTGACTCCTTCCTTATTTTTTCGATGGATTGACAAAATTTCGATACGAGTCCTGTATATCGGGTAGATTTTCGCTTCGGAGCATCCAGGAAAGGTTTTCTCGCGAGCGAGCCGCCCGACGTGGCTTCGGCGCAAGATAATCTTTCATGGGATGGAAGTGTCAAACTCCTCGAATCGGTGCTCCTACTCGCACTTTGTACGTCGGCCTTTTGGTTAATTTGATAAATCGAGGAACGACTCGATGTTGGAGGCATCGAGGAGCAACGATTCGACATTGTCCAGGGGCGGTTTTGCCGATTTATCGTGGACGAAGTAATCGGGGAATTAGGCAGCGAGGAAAGTGGGCAGGCAGGCAAGGCGAGCAGGCGGACTGGCTCGAGCAAATACCAGCAAGCATGGCGTACGCCGCACGAGGGGTAGATTGGTCCGCTCCGCACCCTGCGATCAATAAACCCGCCGAGAGGGAGCAGCTCCCTGACGAGCCGCACCGCTCTCTCCACTTCTCTCTCTCTCTCCTCGCCCCTCCCTCGCAGGGTGTATGCCTCTCCACGTCCTCCCTCGCTTCCCCTCCACAGAAACCAACCCCTTGTTCCGCCTCTCCTCCTACACTCCTATCAACCATTCAGCACGTGCACGATGCTACGCGGCTGCTTTTCAAAAAGGAGCACCTCGCTGCTTTAGGAATCGCGCTGAATCGACGAAGAGTACGGTCCTCCCAGTCTCGCGTCTCGTCTCTCGATCGTTGCTACGAGCCCAGGAACGCGAATTGATATTGCCACGTTGCCGTTATAACTCGGGGCTGCATTAGGTACGCTTCTAGGGACGAAGTAGTGTCGGTCGTATATTGGCGTAGGGGTAACGAAAACCACGAAGTACGACCGACGAATGTCTGCGGCAGTTGCATTGGAAGTTACGTGTCTCGCCTCATGCATGATGCACGTTTCGCATATGTTTTAAATTATGTTCTTTTTTGCGCAAGCAATTGGTCGCTACCGGTCGACCGTGAACCCGCAATGAAGGGCAATCGGTTTGAATTTATACGTCGAATTAAAATTGCGCGTAGGCAGGGCCTGCGTACGCTATATACGCGAGGTTATTATCCGTGAGAGCGATTCGAGCTGACTTCTTCGGCGGGATACAAAAATCCAGCGGGGTATCGTGGTTAACGTTGCAAGCGAAAGTTTTGGAGTAAGGTTCAGTCGTGTGTTTTATGTGACGTCAGGTGTATATCAGTGCGATCAAGGAAGCCAGGAGCGAGATGTGGCGAGATCCTCCAGGAGGAGGGTGTAAGATACCCGCTTACATTTTCACGATGCTACTGCTAGCCGTGCTGGCATTGACGAACGGTGAGTCAACATCTAGGAAGTAGATCTCGTTTATCTTACGTCAGAAAACGCGTATATGGACCATTTACCGAGAAACGTTAGTGAAATCAGCGTCGCGCAATTATGTGCCGTAATCTTTGCGGGAAATCGTGCCGTTCAATTTGATAGTAATACTCGCATTCCGAAGTACGCCAGGAAACGTATACGCATACCGTTGCGCAACTCTTATTTATTATACCAGCGTCTCGATTAAGTTTCCAGAACGGCGTCCACGTGGTGGAACCGCTGTGAAATCAAGCAAACCATGTTTAAAGTTTAATTAAGTATCTGGAGCACCTTTCGTGCGGAATAACGCGTGCAAGATCACGACGATAAGCGAGGGGCTTTGAGTTTAATTCACGATGAAAATTGCGCGCTCCGTTTCGCACAAAGGATAGCGCAGTGTGCCCTGTATCTTGGCCATCTAATCGTTTATGCGTCGAGAGCGCACGATGGGGCAGCCTGCCGTGAGGTCAGCAGCTGACGCGGTACCGCGTCTTCCGTTTCATCTTCCGCGTAACGCGGTCTTTAGATCCGTGGGCAATCGGTGATACCTACGCTGTGATAAATATTATAATCGCTAAGAAATCTCTGAGTTCAAACGGCTTTAAGCCCGAGCAACTACAATGTAGGTGACTACAATATAGATACGCCGAAGACTGGGCCGTCCCTTTGAAGTCCTTTGTAAATCTCTCTCGGAACTCTTCTCGTCAACTTCGGAAATATGCACTAGCCGCTTTTCCGATGCTGCTCCTTTTTCTTTGAAATTCATTCCGAGTGATTTAAGCTACCAGTTGGATATACTCAAATTTGTATTCCTCGGAGATCGGATAATCACACCTCGCGTCATGTACTATTTCGTGCTCTCGCAATCTGTCCAACCAGTGCTCAAATCTTTAAGTCACGCTCCTTTGGAAATATCGCCCTTAGAAGCGCGAGTCTATTTTTGCTACACCCACCGGGGATCCAAAATGCTCGCTATTCTTTTGTCGCGAGGCCGGCGTTTTCTTTTATTTGCAACCCAAAAGCCGGCTCCGTGAAAGGTTCAAGAAGCGTAGGTAGAAACGGAGCACGGAGTGCAGCTGCCGAAGGAAAGACCAGGAATGAGAGGGGAGAGGAAACCGAGGGAAAGGAACAGCTGCTGTTCTCAGAACGGGCGCTCAAGCTCCGCAGAGAATTGCATTTCGCCCGAGAACTCTACTGCCAGGTGAATCCACCTCTCGTGCGGAGGCTGGGCACACTTTTAATACCCAACCGCAGATATATGCAGCCCCACGGGGAGAATCCTCCGTTAGGAATCTCATCTCGTGCTGCTGCATCGATGCTCCAAATGCTAGACGGGAAAGAGAGAGAAGAAAATTCTCCGCATCGACGTACTCGACGATATTTCTGTTTTCACGGCGGATAGATATTCTCGGGCGTTGGATCGTGAATGCGACCACGCCTACGAATTACACGTGTAAATATACTCCGTCAGTAATAATCGTAGAGGACTCGCCGTTGATTGAAAAAAACCCCCAAAGACTTGATCACGGCCGATGTTCTGCTCGGGAACGAGGATATCTCAGAAATAGACGTGGGTAGAACGAACTGGTTCTTACGTGACCCTAAAGTCTCGTTCCTAAGAAACTCGTGTAACCATTTTCATTCCTGCAGTAAGTCCCATTAGTGCTTCGTCCGCCTCGTTTTTACAAACAATGGCCAGTGTTTTACGTTTATCGCGGAGTATGAATGAAGAATCCAAGGAGAGCCGAATCGAATGGATCCATGATCGGTTCCTATCGGCCGGATGGACCGTTCTTGTCGGCCCCTCGCCTTCAAGGCATCGCGATTATCATGCATATCACGGTCTTTTAAGTTCCAACGTACACATGAACACGTGCCAACGCGTATGCTCCTTCTCGTCACGCACGGGATATGGTGAATGCGTATGCGTAAGCTTGCTGGAAATATATTCGATGCAGCATGTCCGGACGTTTCAAAGCTTCCCTCTATATATAGATTACAGGCCGGTTATCGACCGGGAAGAATCTCGTCTTTGATCGAGGAGGCGTAAGGATTTACCTCACGAAAAATGTTTTCGAAGCATTTGCCGTGTCAACGGCTTTCTTTACTTCCATCCGGTATTTTTAAAACGCCCCAATAGATCGTAGCTTTACATTCGCGCGATCAACTCGACGATTCTTTCTTGAAATAAAAATTCTACGTGACGCAGATTACGATCCAACCATCGTTGAGAAGCTACCGAGCTTTTATCGAAAAAACGTTCGTCGCATTAACTCGAAACAATCGAGAGAGCAAACGCGGGAGGATTTGTTATTCCAGGTAGGAAAAGCGGTGGGCGTGAAAAATTGGGAACACCTGTTTCTCGTACCTGCGCACCTCGCGTCGTTCGCTTCGGCACTGCACGCTTTACTAACCGGTTCTTCCTGACTTGATTTTATGCCGCGTTGCACGTATTTGTTCTTATTACGTTGCAACCATAGCGGAATCGGCAGCCGGCTATCCGCGAGGAAAGTGGCACGACAGACTCTCGCGTACAAATGAAATTCGCAGCAGTCGCCCAAGGTTTGCTTTCCAAAATTCGAGAAACCCGAAATAGGACGAATCGAGCAAAAGCGCAACGAACTATCCTGTAATCCAATAATAGCTCGCTGACGCGTGCGAGATTGGTTTTTTCGATGAACAGCGAATCGTAACCGCTTTTGCCGTGGTACGGCGAGGAACGTGATTCTTAACGACGGAAAAGGAATCACGCATTGCCGTCTCCCTTATGGTCACGTGACGCTGATAGCATATTATTCAATAGCAGACCGACAACCTGTTGTTTGCTACAATTGGCGATGCGCCAATTGAACGTGGGTGTCGCGTATCCTGGTGGAAATGGATGATAAGCGAAACCTGAAGACGCGAAACAAACGTAGTCGCGCTAACGATGTTCTAGACTAATTAATCTTCCATCGGTTTCCAACGGGTACAAAGCGCTTCATTAGCCGGACTGTCTTGGGGGAATGCTTTATTAATTAAATCTCGTTCTATCGCAGTTGCTTTTGCCGAGGACGAATCCATGGGACCGGTCTTTGTAAAGGAACCCCCAAATCGAGTTGACTTCTCAAACGGAACCGGAGCTGTCGTTGAATGCCAGGCTAGAGGAAACCCCCAACCGGATATCATCTGGGTTCGAGCTGATGGAACCGCCGTAGGGGATGTTCCTGGATTGCGACAGGTGTTTATTTGCGTCCATTTCTTACCCAAAATATCGTAAATATCCCATGCAAACGGAGACGCACGATCTGGCGCTGAAATAATTATGCAATGCGAAGCTAAAGTGTGCCAATTCGTTTCGTCGAATTTTTTGCCATTTCTTCGCCGTTCGAAGCTCGTAGGCACTCGTAGGCACTGCAACTATTCAATGTGGGCGTCGACGTATATTTCTCAATATCTTTGCGTTGCATCGACGCGTCGTCTGGACAATTAATTACTCCATCGTGCCACCTACGTACGTTCGTTTAAAAGCCCGAGAAGGCTAAATTAATAACAAAGACATTATCCGCCGTAGGTTCTGCCGAATGGAAATTTGGTCTTCCCACCCTTCCGTGCTGAAGATTATCGCCAGGAGGTTCACGCTCAGGTTTATAGTTGTCTCGCTCGCTCACCTGCCGGATCAGTACACAGCCGAGATGTCAACGTGAGAGCCGGTAAGTGTCGTGCTCCTTGCTTGGTTAATAAATTCAAACGCACACCGCCGTTGTTTGGCTCGAATCTCCATCTACAGGATAAATAACGCCCGAGAATTTATTCAACCCTGAGAATATGCTTGGCAAGTCGTTGAAAATGTTATCGATAATGAATTATCGTAAAATTGTGCGGTTAACTCTTTTTTTTTACTCGTCTGAAATAACTGCATAAATCTTCTGTGGTACTTCACGATAGGTTTTTTAAAAATACGAAAAAAAAATATAACGATCTTTATGCATAGTTTGAAATTAAAGCACAACATTGGATTTCATACAGTGAAATGCCATTCGTACATTTTACAAATCAGGATCCGGTACATAAATCTGTTAGCTAAACATCGGCGGATCTAAAGAATTTTCTTTCCAGCTATTTAAGGATCCAAGCATACATAAATCTACGTTTTTGGGTCAGTATCTTATCGCGCAAATGTTTACGATCTATCGTCGGTATTTCTTTGAACGTAACGATACGTGGCGAACAAAAGCGCATCGCTCTCGATTCATCGTTGGATCCATCGTTATAATCCCGTTCCATCCGTATCTAAGAATCACTGCCGTCGCCGTTGCGTTTACAAGAATCTAGCCGATTCTTCAGTCTCGATTAGCTCGTTTATGGAAACCGGCGAGAAGCCTGATTGGTAAGAGCTTCGATAACCTCCAGTTCCGCGTAAACGATTTTACATATTCCGTCATTGAAAACGCTTCTGATTCACGCTGTGATGTCACGCGTCTCATTTAAACTTTGCGTTTTACGGTAGCCATGATTCGCTTCCGCATCGTCCCGAGTTTTTAATCGATCTAAAGCATCGTACTCGTGCACAAACGACACTCATCGGGGATTTTTATTACGCGCTGGAAAAATACGTATTTTTCCGAGAAGTACGGAAGTTTTACGCGGAAACCTGTGAATCTCGCAAATTTAGCCTTCCCGGATTTTATCGATCGTTCTACCAGAAAAGGTTTGCGGAGCTACGGAGACTGGAGGGCAAGATTCTCTCAGAGATTGACGCGTTATACTCACGATTTTGCACGTTGCTAAATCGCAGTGGTGGCGCAGTATTACGACACCGACGTCAATAAGGAATATGCGATCCGTGGAAACAGTGCCATTTTGAAGTGCGTCGTCCCGTCCTTCGTCGCGGATTTCGTAAAGGTTCTATCCTGGCATACCGATCAGGGAGAAGAGTTCGTTCCAGGCGACGATTACGGTATTTTGCGAGACACCAGATCGAGAAATAGTCGATTCACGAAACCAATCTCCTTCCGTCCTTGCGAGCAGATCGTCGCGTTTTCGCCGCTGTAAAATGCCCTGAAAAGTAGAGCGTTAAAAGCGCGCAATAGAAAACTATCCGCATCCCGCGATATGGTCAAGCAAACGACGTTTAATCACGCAGGCGGCCGCATCCCGCGCGTCGAATCAATCGTGGCGCATGTGGGCTGCGAATTTATTCGAAAAGGGGCTACGCGCGGGGCCACGCGTATATGGGTCGCCAAGGAATTAACGTCGGTCTGTTGACCGGTATCGTTCGAAACCGCGTACCCACCGTGAATTCATCATCCTGTCGTGGAGCAGCTCGTTTCGCATTCGGTTTCTTGCAAAAGCTGAAAAGCCAGCTCATAATTGTGCGCTTTACGGTACGGTGTCGCGAATTTATTTTGCAAACAAAAACGTGAATGGACGCGACCAAGGCAAAAGGGATATTAATTTCTCGCGGTCCGATATATGGGCCACTCGCGTTTCACTTGCATAACCGTTGTACGTGTAAGCGTACACATCGTTACTCGTCTTGTTAACGTCGTTCCCAGCTCGTTATATCTGCCGGGGAGCGTGGTGGCCCAAATAATTGGATGACATCGTCGACATCGACGTCGACGTCACGCTCTTGCCTCTCTGCTTCTCTCTCTCTCTCTCTCTCTCTCTCTCCCCGGTATTTGCACATGCGTGGAGGCTATCTCGTGCACAGACATTCGCACACGTGCAAAGTCAGAGTGCACCGATTGTTCGAGGGACGCAGCGGCGTCCCTTACGGGTGCGGTAGCCTCTTGCGAGCTCGCGACTGCGGCGTAAGATGCGATAACGCGAATCGATCTGCTCGAGTCGAGACGACGAGACATCGCACGGGTAGCCATCGTCAACGTCGTCGAAGATTCAGCCGGTCTGCGAAGTACAGGAGATTCGTCGTCGACGCGGGGGATCTGGAGCGCTCGGGGGGAGACAGGAAATATATTGGGAACAACGTCGTATTTATAGCGGTACATATCCTTTTTCGCGGCTGCTCGTAATTGGGGGAACGATAGCGTCCAGTACGTCGTTAGAGGCTCGTTAAGAGCTGGCAATGAATACTTTACATCTGCTTATACCAACTGCCCTCGTGCTCGAGCATGGGTCGCTGCGTTCATTGAAAAACGAGCGCGAGTAGGTTATCGCCGTCCCGTTTATTACAGTGGTGCACCAGTATTATCAGTCGGAAGTCAACAATGAGTACGTTATTCGCGGCAACGCGGCAATACTGAAGTGCAGCATACCGAGCTTCGTGGCGGAGTTCGTCCAAGTAGTCGGTTGGCAGGACGACCAGGGAAATTCTTTTAATCCCGAGGAGAGCAACGGTATGGGAATGAGAATATAGGAAGCGAGGACGCGCGGGCAGCGGACTTGAGCGGCTGGTCAACGTCGCTCTTTGCCTTTTATAATACTCTCTTATAAGCTCCCGCTTTGGATAATACGTCCGAAATTACGATCTCGGGTTGAACCGGGGATCGTGAGCGAGTCGCGATGGAAATCACGATTTTCGGACCGCAAAGACGATTTGGGTTTTTATTCTTAAATAAGAAAAGCACGAGCGATTTTTCTAGGATAATCCGCGGGATATTTATAGCCCGGCATTTTGGGCCTTCTCCCTCTTTTCCTCCTCGTTAGCGTTCAACGAGGATAAAGCCCGACATTCTCTTACCATTTTCATAACGCACGCGTTTATTTCCACCAGTCGTGACTCAGTACTACGAAGCGGAGGTCGTATCCGAATACGTTATACGCGGAAATGCAGCCATTTTGAAGTGCACCATACCGAGCTTCGTCGCCGAATTCGTGTCGGTCGAATCGTGGGTAGGGAGCGACGGCTCGACCTTCAGGCCGTCCACCGATTATGGTACGCTAGCACATACCTCGACGTCTTTTCCCCCGACCCACGAGTTCCCTCTCGTCGGCGAGCTTCATCTTTCCCGCTCCCCCATCGCGGACGTCCCTCCCGAACTTCGTGCAAGTTCAAAGTGGCACGTGGTAACTATTCGTTTCCGCCGGCCGCGACGTCCAGTCTGACGACAGTTGAACGGCGGCGGCAGTACACGGACGAGGGTTAACGAACCATCCTCTCGGTCTCACGCCGGGAATTACGAGCCTTCTCAAGAAACCGCGAGGACCGACCTCGGTCGACCGCGTCGCAGGAGCATCGAGCTTCGGCGAGGAAGCGCTTCTACCCTCGACGTCTAAAATTACGAACCAAAGCCGCGGAGCTGCGAGGCGAATTGGCGCCTTTCGCGCGAGCCCGAGATTTCGGCCCGTTGCGAGCTCCGAACGGACAAAGCCTCTAAATTTATGCATACCCCGCGCGATGATTCATTCGCGCGAGAACGGAGCTTCCTTCCGCGGGTGCGTTATTACAGATCGCGAGGAAGGCGAGCGTACGCTCCTCCGTGCCGCTTCGTCCTCCTCCTTATCCCTCACCGAGCACGAGTCGGTGGAAGGTCGATCGCATTGCGCCATGCTCAAACCTGTGTTTTCGTGTAGTCGTTACGCAGCCGTACCAACCGGAAATACTAACGGAATACGTTATAAGGGGCAACAGCGCGATCTTGAAGTGCAGCATCCCGAGTTACATAGCCGAGTTCGTGACGGTCGAGGCATGGATACGCGAGGACGGAGATGTCTACCTTCCGGAGGATCCTGCTGTGGGGCAGGGTACTTTAGATTCGGCTCTATCGGCTCTACCCGACTATCCGACACGCCTCGCGGTAAATTCGCCCGGCGTTTAACGACGCGCGAGCAACCTCCGAAGCCGTGTTCGACTTCGGAATTAATTTGTCGCGATTGCCGTAAGCGCGACGACCTTAACGAGCAGGGCTCGAGGATAACGCTCGAGGTTCGCGTTATTCAAAGTCGAAGGGCCATCGAGGATTCGAGGAGGATTCGCGAGGGCAAATTTACTCGGAGGCGTGTCCTTCGATCGTCCGATCGTGCGAACCAATATCGCTGACCGAGAATTTGTATGCACATGGGCATTGTTTTGCACCTACTCGCCTAACACGTATCCCGCTGCGCCCGCGCGGGCAGTCGTTTCGCAGTTCTACGTCACCGAGGCCGAGAACGAGTACGTGATACGGGCGAACAGCGCGATCATGAAATGCAAAATACCGAGTTTCGTGTCGGAGTTCGTGCAGGTGGATCAGTGGGTAGCCGACGACGGGACGATTTATACGGCCGGACAGGAGTACGGTAGGCGCCGGCGAATCCTGCACGGCACATTAAAGTTTCCTCACATTTTCATTTCCCCTCCAACGCGAGATCTCGGCTCGGTCGTCAGAGTCGATGCTCGCCAATCCGCAAGCTCGCGCTCGTACTTTCGAGAAGTTCGGAACGTAGGCGAGGATCACGTTTAGGAGCTCGAGAGAAACCTCGGCGCGCTCCTCGAACGATCCCGAGCACCGGCTGGCTTCCGCGATCGCGATAACTCCATCGCGATCTCTTCTGGGAAATGGCGCGTTGCAGTGGTCCAGCAGTTCTACGAGACGAGGGTCATCGACGAGTTCGTCTTGCGCGGCAACACGGCAACCTTGAAGTGCCTCGTACCAAGCTTCGTGGCGGATTTCGTGGACGTGATCGAGTGGCTGGCTGTCGAGGACGGGTCCACGTATACCGCGAACGACCAGGAGGAAAAGGGTACTTGCGCGGGCCTCCGTCGTTCGCGAATCTCTCCCGCTCACCAGCGATGAGCCCGGCGCCTTTTTCTCCGCGCTTTCCCTTCTCCTCCGCGTATACCGAACGACGAAACGGCCCTACGCTCCACGGCGGGGGAGGCTTTATTCCCTCATCCGCCATTACCTCCGGTGGACGAGCCTCGTTGGTATTTTAATCGAATTAATAAATCGAATTACGCCGCGCTCATCCCTGGCGCGAGAAGACCATTCGCTGCGCGCTTCGGTGATCACGCCGACGGCCGTATTTGTCGGCATGCAGCGCGCGTAGGATAGCACAATGCGGGGGGGAGGGGAGAGGGGGTGGGCTGATCGAGTGGAGCGTACGATTTCCCGGTCTATGAAAAGTTAGCCCCTTTTCGAAGAGTCGAGCCGCGAGCGAGGATAGAGGCAGAGCGTGCGGCTGGCAGTGGCCTCGTTCGACGTGATCCTCGGGTTAGGTTAAGGCGGATTAATCGAACCGAGAACGAATTAATCTCCGCGCAACCGCGATGATCAACTTTGGCTAAAAGGAGGGTCATTCGACGGTGGACCGAGGAGCTAATCGAGTTTGCTTTACGATTCGCCGCCGACAACGGGGAGACGATAGGCAGGGAAACGCGGGGAATTTCCTGGCGCGGCCACGATCGGACCAACTTTTTCTAGGCCCTCGGTAATGCGCGATTCGATCGTTGGACCGAACCGCGGTATAATTTCTTTGGCAAATGTTTGCCACCGCCGATGGAGCGCGGAGGTACGGAGGAAGGATCGACCGAACGAAAGTGACGTGCGAGCTTTCGAACGGGCCGGTCAATATTTCGGGATTAGATTAAGCCGAGCTCTAATCGAGCTCTCGTGCAAATCGATGACCACGTGCAGGCGACCAGCCTATTTACATCGAGCTAGGAGTTCGTCCAACGTGAAACCGAGTTTGCGGACACGTTCATTGAAATTTTAATCGGCGAGATCAAAGTTCGCCCACGAGCAACGGTTTATTGGCCCGTCTCTCTTTTTGTTTTATTGCAGTGGTCGCCCAGTACTTTGAAGTTCAGGTTTACGATCAATTCGCTATACGCGGCAACGCGGCTATTTTCAAATGTCAAGTTCCCTCTTTCGTGGCCGACCACGTGGACGTTGTAGGATGGATCGATTCTAACGGCGGAAGTTACGTTACGGAAGGACAATCATACGGTACTGATCACTGAAAATCGATGTGAGCCTCGCACGAAGGTCTTGGAGAAATTTCGATTCGCTTTGCACGGTCCGCTTCTTTCTTCCACGTAGGAGTTCCCCCTTAAAGTCGCGAGACTCGTCCGCGACGATCGAACGAAATTAACTCGACGGTAGCGGATAAAATCATCGTCCTCGAGAAGGCGCAGGTTTAAAAATCGCGTTACCGATTGATCGTCGAACAGCCGCGTGTCGCACGATCGAGAAGCGAAGAGCTACGGAAATCGGGCCGTACGAGGAATCGATCGGCGTCGTATTGGAGGCGATGAGTTTGGCGGCATCGGTCGGGCCGCGGAAATTTCGCGCAAGTTCTACGATCAATCTCGCGGCGGATTAGAGTTCCCATGTAGAAGATGTGCGTCTCATGGTAAAACCGGAAACCGATGTCTGGTTGCAGTTGTCGGGCAGCGGTATGCAGTGAACGTGATGGACGAACACGTCCTCCGGGGGAACGCTGCGATTATCAAGTGTCACATACCGAGCTTCGTCGCCGAATTCGTCGAGGTTGACTCTTGGATCGAAGACGAGACCACTGACATATATCCTAGCATCGATTATGGTACATATCCGTGCACCTTGCGCGGTACGACACCTCGATTCGAGTTCTCCTCGTAGGTCGGATCGATTCGATTACGGCGACGTTTTCTTGGGCGCATCGAGCCTACGGGTTCAACGACCAATAGGGCGGAATTTCTTTCTCGCGAAAAGCAAACCGCGCTCGTGCTTTGTATAACGAACGTAAAGTAGCTCAAGGATACTCTCGAGTATAATCGGATGGCTATGCGGTAATACGCGATATCCTGTTTCGACCTCTCGTGCGTTTCAACAATAATTTTCCTCGGTCCGAATGCAATGAAAAGAGCCACGCGAGGGAACACGCGATCGCGGACGTTTCTCGATGATTATGGGATAGAGGAGAATAAGGCCGTGGAAGGCGGGCAGAGAGGAATATCGAGGGAAGAGAAGAAAGTTGAACGCAGATTCGGCTATGAAAATTTTGATTCCTGGCGACCCGGTTAGACTCGTCTCCCAAGACGTCTTCGTTCCATCGGCCTCCACTCGAGCTTCGATCCTAATTCGTATTTCGTGCGTTAATTATAACCCCCCGGATGCCCCTCGTTTCAACGATAAAGTCGATGCGCGTTGGGCCGCTTTAAAATTCGTACGACGTTGACTGCCGCTGCTCGCGCTGTCCCAGACTTCCCTCCTCTTCACGATTATCTAACCATTCCATATGTTTCTTCGACTCCTCCTTTCCCCGTGTGCTATAACCACTAACTAGTTGTGGCTTGTAGTTAGAAGATTAATTGCATGGGCACCGCCCGTTCGTCTCTCCGGGAAGGCTTCCTTTAATGACGCCCGAGTAACGCGAGGACAGATTCCTCTCTGTGGGCATCTAAATAGAAATCCCACGTACGAAACTGGAAGTTGCCTCGTCGAATTTTTCTACGAGACGATCGCTACGAAACCCTACCAAGGTTTTTCAACGATTCCAAGAGTAGAGCGCGGCTCATAACCGCAGGAAGGTGTGAAAGTGGCGCAACGTTCTTTCGCATCGCATTTTCCACATTTCTCGCAAACAATGCACGCGCAATATTCTCCTTCCCGTTGTTTGACGAACGTGCTTGAATTCCCAAAGGATTCGTTGGACGGTGAAAGCACGAGATAGATAAAGAGCCCGGCGTTATTCAGCGTTTAACGAACTTGGGTTGCCGAAGGTGGTGGAAGCATGCAAGACAGTGTATTAATCCAAACGGCATTGTACTCGTATATCTACGGTTATGCGCATGCCAATAAATACGAGTATCGTGCGCCCGACGACCAGGATACTCGAGTTCCTCGATCCTCCTTCGATCCATGCTTTCTTTTTCAATCTCCCAACGACGATACTTCGATGCTCGTTGCACTTTATTATAGATGCAACGCTATACTCGACTATCCTGGTTTACGAATGTTCGTACGAGCGAACCGAGCGAAGGTAAACTAATCGTTGGTGTGGGTGGTGACCATCTTCGTAGATGGAAAATACTTGGTACTGCCCTCGGGAGAATTGCACATTCGTGATGTCGGACCCGAAGATGGATACAAGACTTACCAGTGCCGCACGAAGCATAGACTCACCGGAGAAACCAGATTGTCGGCCACGAAAGGACGTCTCGTCATTACCGGTAAGTTAAAACACAAACGTTTTGTATTTATGTGACATTGAAATTATGGTTCTGATTCGTTTTGTCTCCTTGGCTCTATCGTTTGACGTTCTTCAACGAGTTTTTATTCGATCGAGAATATCGTCCGTAATTCACATTCCGTATTCGGGATAATCATTTGCAATAAATAAGAATCAGAATCGTATTTCTAGTTTCGAACCCGGTCACCGAATAACTTAATATCGCAACCAAGTTTCACATTTAAAGTATCTCGTCTTTGTGTAATCGTACATTATCTTCGAGAGAAAGTATCAACGATAGTTTTAATCAAATAACCGATGCACAAGTATAAAAAAATAAACTTCTTTTGTAAATGTATTTATTCCGAAAATCGTAGTTTTATAGATTTTGCTCTGTACAAAAGCTTGTTAAAATTCTGATAATGCATCGTTGCCTCGACCGTGCGTGGGTTCGAAACTGTTATTCGCAGGACGATTGATTTTCCAGCGATTCATCGAAAACAAAAGTAGAATATCTTCGCAAAGCTAATTTTACCAATGCAGATTTACCGATTCAAATTTCACGTACATTACAGTCTGGAAAATGAATTTTCCCTGAAAATTTAGCACGTCGTCGTACGTGCAATGATCAATACCAATGAGCTTGATCACGGATTTTTTTTTCGGAGTAGAACAACGGATTTGCCAGATATAAATGCCATGTGGTGATTAAAAATACAGCATACGTTGAAGGGAAATAATGCCGAACGCAAAGATCGAGCTCTTTGGTGAACCTGAATGCTGGGACAGGGTACCCCTGCGGGCACGCGCCACCGCCCGTCCAAAACATGACTCTTGGCATGATCGGTTTCGAGTAAACTCCAAAACACGTCTTATAAAATTCTGTCGACGTTTTGCGGCGCCCTCACGCGATCTTCGGGCTCTGTCCTTCGCTCTCGCGCGGTAAGTTCACGTCATTATAACATTTCAGATGAAAGGAAAACGTGTATATAAACGTAGAATGGCTGTGAAGCGCAACGCGGTCGTTTCCGGATCGAGTCGAATTAACGTCAGAAGCAAGGAACGATGCAGCGATTCGAGAGTGCGCAGCCCCGTTGGCGGAATAGCCATTCTATCGTACGTTTGCGCTATCGGCCAACGATGGGTATATCACGAATGTCGGCAGGATCGACACGATGGCCCGCTTTGTACATAACGCGCCGGCGATTTATCCAGTCGAGTCACGTCGGCGAGACGCACGACGCACGCGTGCAATTGGAACGTTAACGACTAAGATAGGATAATAATAACGAGCATCGCGTAGAAAGGCTCGAGCCACCGAACCCACGCGCGAATACGAGACTCTACACTATTTTCGTTATGGAACAGAACCCTTGGGGAGCGTACGACCAAAGTTTCCTACGATGGACAACATAAACGGACTTTCCACGAGTTCAAAGGGCAATTTACCGCTTCTCTGCCCCGCTCAAGGATTCCCGGTGCCGGTTTATAGGTACGATATCTCCGAGCACAGTGCGGATTTATCCGTACGATTAGGAATTAGCGATCGAACGTTTCTCGAATGCGGATACGGATCGCTCGAGTACGATTTCAAGGAGAGGTAGGAGAAAACGATCGAGCAGATCGAAATATCGGGCACGCGCACGTTTAAAGTAAAGCGGACCCTGGCAGAAAAACGATGAGAATCGGGCCTCCGTGATTTCATCATCGCGTAGAAGCTTGAACGCGTTATTCCAAAACCCTCACAGGGGTTCCCCGTTCCTCTATGCAGGCTAAAGTATCGTTCGTCCTTATCTCTACACTCGAATGACTCTCGATTTCACGGCTTCCCCGAACAAAAACCCTCGGTTGTAGAGCCTGTAGGCAGCGTGCGGCCAAAAATACCCTCAACGGATGACATTCGTGGATTCAGAACAGCGGTGAACGGCTCTCAGGCTCTGTTGTGTCCGTCACAGGGGTTCCCCGTGCCGTTAAACAGGTAGACGATGAGATAAAATCCATTAAATTCGCGCACGCATAATTGTACGATCAGAGCCGGTCGGCAGCGCGAGGCCCAAATTTCCGACCATCGACGACTCCAGAAGCTTCCGCACGGTCAAGGACGGCTCGGTCACCCTATTGTGCCCCGCTCAGGGTTTCCCTGTCCCCGTCTACAAGTAAGTCGTGCCTCGTGCCGTTCGACCCGCAGCCCCCATCCCCCTCCCCTTTTGTTTTTGCTTTCCTTCCTCTACGTCGACGCTCCGCCTTAGAACCCGTGGGAAGCGTAAGGCCAAAGTTCCCGAGCATCAGCAACATTAACGGCCTTTCGGTCATCGCTCACGGAACTCTGCCGCTCCTGTGTCCCGCGCAAGGATTTCCGGTCCCGAGCTATAGGTAGGATTTATATCGATCGTCCTAGGTATTGCGCTCGTAGAAGGTGCGACTTCTCGTCGGATAGGTTAAATGGATTTTCGTATCGCCTAACGGATCAGTGGCCTCCAGACTTTTTCGATCCCGCCATTTTGCGATTGCAATTGGTATTTTAAAAAGAAAATAAAGCCTTGACGTAATCCCCGGAAAGGCTATTATCGCACATTATTTTCAAAGCAAAATTCTTTTTGGCGTACCCCACTTTGGAGACCACTGTGGTAGATGATAGCTCTTTATTCTATACATTGTAATTACGGTGTTTCCGTTTGTAATTTACAATCTCGATTTAGCACGGACGATGGAAGTCGATGTGTTTGGATAATTTCGTAATTCTCGAATTACGAGCAACGATCCGGCCGATAATTCAAGGAGGTTTGCTTTTGAAACTGTAAACGCGCGTTGCCCGTCCAGGGGTCCCGTCTCCCTTCTTCGCGCGTAACACGCTCCATAAGAGCGGGGGTGTAATCGTGGTTTGCCCATATCCAGAGCCGGTTGGGAGCGTGAGACCAAAGTTTCCGACGATAGACGACACCAGAGGGTTCCGTACGATTAAAGACGGCTCGGTTACGCTGTTGTGCGCCGCTCAAGGGTTCCCTGTCCCCCTGCACAAGTAAGTCGAAGTTCTCGAAGATGCGCCGAGTTCGATCCTTTTATAATCGTCCCCGTTTACCTTCCCGGCAACCGCCCGCAGCACCCGTAGGGAGCTCACGTCCGAAACTTTCGAATACGATCAACTTGATTGGGCTCACGGCGAGGACGAGCGGAAGCTTGCCGCTCTTTTGCCCTGCGCAAGGATTTCCAGTGCCGTCTTATAGGTACGAAACTGAATATGCGTCGAGTTAATTCGCGGATCGCGCGGAGCGTGGCACACCCTCTTTACGCTGCCGCGTCCCCACCGGGGGTTCCCTGTCCTCCTTTGCTCGGGAAAAAAGTTTCGATCCGTCGCTGCCGCGGCTGACGCTTTCCTCCTCTCCGGGATCTTCCACAGAGCCCGTGGGGAGCGTGAGGCCCAAATTTCCGACGATGGATAATTCGCGAGGATTCGTCTCGAGACACGGAGACACTCTGCCGCTGCTGTGTCCCGCCCAAGGTTTTCCCGTGCCAATGCACAGGTGCGATCGGATTCTCGACAATTTAATTCGCAGTCGTGAGGAGGGGAAGAAAGGTAGCGGGGTTGGGTTGGAAGTTTGGAAAAGCATTCGGGCTCGATCGTTGAGCCGGTGATCGTGAAAATCCTTTTCCAATCGGTACGATCGCGACGCGCGACTTTGCCCTGTCTCAGCGATCGGTACGCGCATCTCTTCGTCCAATGATCACCTCTGTTCGCGATTGTATCTTCTAGAACCGGTCGCCAGCACTAAACCGAAATTTCCCATGACTGAAAATTCGCGCACGTACACGGTTCACTGTGATCTACCCCTCACTCTCATGTGTCCGGCACAGGCTTTCCCCGTTCCAGCTTTCAGGTACGGAAAAACTTTGCTATTTTTGGATAGCGCTATACGATCGAAGCGCTGGTTTCATCCACGCGCGCGGTCAATAGCGAAAAGGAGAAAAGGGGAATGGGTTGGAGAGGAGAAATTGGAATGGGTCTTCCCGCGATTCGTTCTCTGCGCTACAAATTTGCGAGGGAAATTGCGTTGCCACGAGCAGATATTTATGGGAACGTTCCGCGACGTTGGTTCGTTAATATTCTCGCGTCACCTTTGGATCGTTACTCGCCCGTCGCGCCTGACGGATCGAGAAACAAAAATTTGTCCGTAGAAGAATGTTCTCCCATCATAGTTCTCTCTCTTTTCCTTCGCCGTTCTCGATCTTTCGTAGAACCCGTTGCAAGCACTCGGCCGAAATTCCCGTCGTTGGCCGATTCACAAGCGTTCAGAGTGTCTCTTGGCGGTGCGATGACGTTGCTGTGTCCTGCCCAAGGGTTTCCCGTTCCGTCGTACAGGTAAATCTAATTCTACCGGCCGGTACTAAGCCTCCGACCCTCCCCAAATGCGACTTGTTCGTTAGAACCAGCATCCAGCACGCGCCCTCAATTGTCCGGCTCGAGCGACCTTCAACGATTCAGCGTATCCTCTGAAAGAAGCGTCACCCTTCTATGCCCTGCTCAAGGATTTCCAGTCCCCCTCTATAGGTAGGCAACCGTACACGCTCCGCATTAATCCCCACAGGTTCGAAACATCTGTTCGCGTTTAATTAAAATTTCGTTCCTTCATTTTTCGCCGCTTTTTACTTTGGTCGCGAGGCCTCGAAATACGGCGGCTCCGGGCGCGGAATAATTTGTCGCGCTTCTTCGTAAGGAGGGTATCCCTATTCCAGCATATTCAGAGATTCCCCTCCTCGTCTTTTTATACGCGTCCTCTGGACTGTCTAGCGTTCTGTTTTTAGAACCCGCGTCGAGCTCGAAGCCACAGTTTCCATCCGTGAACGACGTTGGATTGCGCGTTACGAAAGGCACGAGCTTCACGTTGCTCTGTCCCGCTCAGGCATTTCCAGTTGCCACTTTTAGGTAGGTCGAGATATTTTTCGGTTACGATCCAAGCGCCGAGAAGGAAATGGCTATCCTACTCGTCACCACGCACCGTACCCTGTCCCGGTATCGTTCAGGAAGATCACGATGTCGCGTAACCCAATGGTTCGTTATCCCCAGACTTCGAGGAGCAAAACCACACTCTTATCGTCGGTTTAACTTGTAGAGCCCGTTGGTTTCGCAAAGCCAAAGTTCTCCACGATCGACAAGAGTCGTACGTTCGAAGTACCGAAGGCTCAGGGTGTCCCCTTACAGTGTCCCGCTCAGGCGTATCCCGTCCCAGTCTTCAAGTAAGTTGTCCGAAACGCTAGCTTCGGTTTCCTCCCCCGTTCGAGTTCCCGCTCCAGTTACCTCGCTCGTAAAAACCTGCGGTAAAGCTCTGCCCCTTTCCCGTGTGACGCAGAACCATTGTCGAGCTCGAAACCCAAGTTAACGGCGCTGGACGTCAAGTCGACGAATCCCAGCGTGATGCTGGATGCAATCACGACTTTGCTGTGTCCCGTTCAAGGCTTCCCCGTGCCAGGATTCAGGTAACTCAAGATGGTCTCGTGGCTCGGTCGTTCGCCCGCGCCGTGTCGCAATTCCACCTTTAGGCAAAGCCGTAGGGGACACGTCATTCGTGCCACGATCGTTGACTCACCGATGCCCCCCCCGTTTCTTTCGAGGTCCCGCCAAGTTGGTACGGTCAATGTGCAGCGGTATCGATTTGTTATTCAGATTTGTGTATTTCTTAACGGAGTAGTCTTCTCTCACCGAATTGCCCTGTCCCAGAAATTCACGTTGGTTCAAGATTCTCGTCCATAACGCGATTGTATCCGGGCGGTTCTCTCTCGTAGAGCCTGTCGGCAGTACGAAGCCCAAGTTTCCAATGACGGAGAATTCGCGTACATTGACGACCTATACGGTACAATGCGAAAGGTCCTTGACGCTTCCTTGTCCAGCTCAGGCCTTCCCCGTTCCAGTTTTCAGGTACATTTGCTCTTTAGTATGCCCAAATACCTTTGCAAGGCCGATGCGCGATTTTGATTCGGTAGAAACGATTCGGTACGCCGAATAAAGATATACGAAAAGTAATCGCGGGCTGGACGAAGGTTCACGACTTTCCATCGTTTCTCGCAGTTCCGAAGGGGATACCCGGTTCCAGTATCGGGTAGAATCTGCTCGAACTACTCGTTAAAATATTACGATCCATTTCTTCGCTAGAGCCGGTATCCAGTGCAAAACCAAAGTTTACGAACGCCGACATAAAAGTGGTGCAACCAACACCAACCTCCAGCGGCGTGTCGATGACTTGCCCCGCGCAAGGGTTCCCTGTCCCGATTACACGGTCAGTAACGATCACCCTTCACTAACCGCCGCGTCGATTATGTTGTCAGAGCCTACGTCCAGCGTAAAACCAAAGCTGCCGACCATTCGCAAAGTCGAATTTATGGAGGCACGTTTAGGCAGCGCGGTAAACTTGTTGTGTCCCGTGCAAGGCTACCCTGTTCCAATTTCAAGGTGAGGTACGATTCCACGAGTGATTCGATACATTTTCTCCATCGACGGACCGTGGATCTTTGGTTCGTTCCTTCGTGCGAAGTTCGAAAGTCCTACCGATGGATCGTGTATCGATCGCAGCGTCAATTTCACCTCTCCTAGAGTCTGTACGCGGTTGGACGAAATTCTTATTACGAGAATCCGAGATATTTTGTATCGTATCCGCGATACATTCTCGGCCTGGAATCGAGTTCGATCGACCGCTGTGGGACGCAATATTTTCCATAGAACCCATTGGCTTCAAATCGCCGATCTTCTCCAACGATAACACCCTTAGTGCGTATGCGAGGCGCAAGGGTACCGACGTGGTGCTCGCGTGCAATGCCCAGGGATTCCCCGTTCCAACTGCCAGGTAATCGCGTTTATGAGCTACCGACTCCCTACGCGTGGATCCAGTTGGATAATCGATTTCAGAGCCAGTAGGTGCAAGGTCGCCTAGATTAACGTCCGATGACTTGAGTCGTACGATTAGGAGATGCGAGGGACAGCCTACCACGATTTTCTGTGCCGCGCAGGGTAGTCCTGTGCCTACTACAAGGTAATGGCTCACCGAGCGTTAGACACAAGCGGCTCAAGCCACTCGCGTCGAACCGACGAATCGATCGATAAAGGCAAAGGTCGTAGTCGTTCGGGGTAACCCTCTCCCTGTTCCATATTAGCAAGCCAAATAAAAATCCGGAATAATCGAAGGTTAACATTGTTTAGAGCCCGTCGGAAGCAAAGCGCCCGCCTTTGCCGGGGATGCAAAAATTTCTCTGTTGGGACGAAGAGTAAATATGGAAATTAGTCTCGCGTGCAATGCCCAGGGTCATCCTCCGCCAGTATCTAGGTAGGAGCACACGATAGCGAAGCGATACAAAGAGCGTTGATCACGTTGCAAGAATCTTCCCCGAAAGGAGGTACCCTGTCCGGGGGCTAACGGGTTTGCGTAGCGCGCAAATTTAATCGCGCACGCGCGCTCTCTTTATCGCACACTTAACACTGTTTAGAGCCGGTCGGGAGCAAAGCGCCCGCCTTTGCCGGGGATACAAAGCTCTCCTTATTGGTACGAAGAGTAAATATGGAAATTAGTCTCGCGTGCAATGCCCAGGGTCATCCTCCTCCAGTGTCTAGGTAGGGGCAAATAAACGCAAAGAGATACGAATAGCGATAATCGCGTTACGAGAGTATCCCCCGAAAGGGGGTATCCTGTCCGAGGGCTAACGGGTTTGCGAAGCACGCCAATTTAATCGCATTTCCGCGGTCTCTTTATTGCATACTCAGAACCGATGGGGAGCAAGGCGCCCGCATTTCTGGGGGACGTTAAGACATTTTCCTTCCTCCGCAAGGAGGGATCGGGCGCGAGCATGCCGTGCAATGCCCAGGGGCATCCCGTTCCCATCACCAGGTACCGCATTACCCTTCCAAAATAAACTCGTTGAACGCGACGAAGGAGGAAATCGTGGCTTTCTCCGCGATAAATATATCTTCGACGGGGCCGGATGCTCGGAGGCAGGCCGGTAAAACGTTGGCGCTACCTGCTCTTTATTTCCTCGGCACAGTATCGTATTCGGTAATTCGATACAGTTAGTCCGGTAAGACGGCTTTGAGGTTTGGGCGCGGTCTTCATTCCCTTCTGCGCTAATCCTGTGACAGAGCCGGTCGCCACGAAGAAGCCCAAGTTCTCGAATGACGCCAAGCTCTCCTGGTACGATCGCCTCACCGGCCAAGATCTCACCCTGTTCTGTCCCGCCCAGGGGTTCCCAGTTCCAACCTATAGGTACATCGTTAAACGCTCGAACCGCGCGGTCAGAGCGGAGCTAGTAGCATGAATTGTCTTGTAAATCGTTAGAACCGGTCGGAAGCAAAGCGCCAGCCTTGACGGGCATCTTGAAGGGCGGATGGATGGAGGGTAGAGCCGATGACAGCGCCGTGCTATCCTGCCCCGCGCAAGGCCATCCTGTTCCTAGTTTTAGGTAAATTTACTCCTGCTCACATTTCTCGTCTTACTTCGTTGGCCGTTTTTTTCTTTCCTCTTCTACGCGTTGCGATCAAGAGACGGAGACTTTGACAGGCTGCCATTAGTTTCCCTTTACGTCGCATTTCTCTTTCCTTTGCTCGTCCGCTCGGCCCATGGGGTTCCCTGTTCCGATGTACGAATCGATCGATTTCGAGGTACTCACGGCACGCTCCTTTCTATGCCGCTAGAGCCGGTCGGGAGTAAAGCGCCAACGTTTACGGGTGACGTCAAAGGCGTGTGGATGGAAAAAGGCACGAGGTCCAGCGTCGTTTTACCCTGCCCGGCACAGGGTTATCCCGTGCCCTCTTTTAGGTAAATTATCCTCCAAAGCAAATTAATTGTAGCGACCATCAAGCGAGCCCGCGGTGTTATCGGTTATCTCGGGCAAAACCTATTTGTCGCGTCGCCGATCTAAAAGCCGGGCATTAAATTTCGCGATTGTATTTTCCCGCGTTCATCCTTCCGGCGTATAAACCCTCTGTTTCCACTTCGTTTCTGCCGAGCAAGGGGTTCCCTGGCCTAATGGCTTTACTCGACGGACGGTTTATAAGAGATCCGAGAGGGAATGCCTCGCTGAAAATTATCCCGTTTTCTATACCGTTAGAACCAGTCGGAAGCAAAGCGCCGGCGTTGATGGGCATTGTAAAGGGCATAATACTGGAAGTGGGAGCGGAAGCCAATATCGTGCTATTTTGTCCAGCGCAGGGTTATCCTGTACCTTCGTTTAGGTAAAGATATACTTATTACTCGGATTTCTTGATCCTACATCGCGCGCCGACATTCCCTCGCCTCTCCGTCGCTCTCTTAGCCCGCACCTCGAAGGCTACGCTATCGTCGCTTTAGCATAGCCTCGTCGATCTTTTCGCAACGCTAGAACGCGTGCTTGTGTGCAACCTTTAGAGCCGATCGGAACGAAAGCTCCAGCTTTCACGAGCGAATTGAGAGGCGGTTGGCTGAGGAAGAGAGCGAAGTCCAGCGCCGTCTTATCGTGCCCGGCCCAGGGATATCCCGTGCCCGCCTTTAGGTAAAGATTCTTAATCAAAACGTTCGTTCCTTCGGGCACGCCGATGAACTATTCGTGACGATTGCATCGGCAGAACCGGTCGGAAGCAAAGCGCCGGCTCTAACGGGCGACTTGAAGGGCGGATGGAAAGAGAAGTGGGCCGCATCAACCCTAGTCCTCTTCTGCCCGGCTCAGGGTCATCCTGTACCCAGTTTTAGGTAAAGCTCGCCGACCGAAAGCACCCTCTTCCTCTCGGTACGTCGCGCTATTTCCTACCCTCTGTACCGTCAGAACCCATTGGACGCAAGGCGCCGGCCCTGACCGGCGACATGAAGCGCGGCTGGAAAGAAAAAATTGCTGGATCCAGCGTAGTGCTGACGTGCCCCGCCCAGGGAGATCCTGTGCCCAGTTTTAGGTAAAATCTTTCGCGCGCGAGAGCCACGCGACTAACGCCTCCGTAATCCCGGCAGAGCCGGTCGGCAGTAAGGCGCCCTCGATTCTGGGGGAGAAGGGCAGTCTAATGGAGAGACGTACCGGCACGCACATCGTGACGCTCTGCCAAGGGCAGGCCTACCCTGTTCCAACGTTCAGGTAAACGACGCCGCCGTCGCGTCGTTCGTCGCTCTTGCCCCGTCCCTCAGTCTCTAGTCTCTTATCGTTTATTCGCGAAGAACCGGTTGGAAGCAAAGCACCCTCCCTGACCGGCGACGCGAAGAGATGGCTCGGGACCAAATCCTCGGCGGGGTTCGCGTTGCAGTGCCAAGCCCAGGGTCACCCTGTACCAGCCTTCAGGTAGAGACCCTCTTCCATCGATCGCCCTCCTTTCCGTACCTCTCGCCTCGGCGACGAGAGCGGAGGAGGAGAGGTTTTACGCGGTCGTCGGTCGATGCGCCGACGGCCTCGTCGAACATCTCGCACGAAGCCGATTACGCAAGAAGCTTGGGTATATCGGGCGTTAAACGTTGTCCCCGGCAGAACCGATGGGAGCGAAGGGGCCAAAGTTCTCGAGCGACGATCGCGCGAGCTCGTTCATACGCGCCGCGGGAGGGCCGTCGGTGTTGCTTTGTCCCGCACAAGGGTTCCCAGTTCCGTCCTTCAGGTAAATGACAGAAGAATAGAGAGTCAGTCGGATCCTCTTTGCCGTCTTCCTTCGTAGAGCCCGTGGGGTCGAAGGCGCCCGCTTTCCAAAGCGACGCCAAAAGCGTCACCTACGTCAGAGCGGCAAAATCGGCCGTCGCGCTCGCGTGCTCCGCTCAGGGATCGCCGGCCCCCACACACAGGTAATGCGCTCTCGACGATTGTTCGCGTGGCGGTGGCGCCGCTCTCCCCCCACCCCCTTCCGCCACCCCCCCCCCTCTCTCTCTCTCGGCCGGAACTGGGAGAGCGGCGATTAAATCCTTTATTCCAGACGCTTCGCCAGATCTATCTAATCGTCGTTCGTTCGAATGGCAGAGCCGGCGGGTCGCGTGTCACCGAAATTCCCAAAGTCGGCCAAGTCGGATTCCTTTGAGGCGTCCTACGCCACCGAGATGAGTTTGCTCTGCGACGCTCAGGCGTTCCCTGCTCCCGCTTTTAGGTCAGTTCACCGATCATCCACAGTTCGGCTCGAATCCTCGACGCGATCGCTTCGCGATTCGTCTCGAAGCTCGCGATAACCGGACGACCCCTGGTAAGAGTCACGTTTTGCCCGAGGATAAACGAAGGCCTGTCCTGATTTCGTAGAGCCAGTAAACGGCGCGAAGCCGCGCGTGGCGTCGACCTCGAAGTACGACGTTCTCGCGAGCCACGTCGACGCACCGGTGACGATGCTGTGTCCCGCGCAAGGCCACCCTCTTCCAGCTTATAGGTACACGGAATACGTTCCTCTCGAGGACGCTCTGTCCTTCGTATTTTTGCGAGCCGCTAACTCGGCGACGCGGCGACCGAGGCGGTCCTCCCGAATAGACGGATACGTCCACGCTTCTTGTATTTATCCATTCAGAGCCGGTCAGTGGCGCGGCACCCAAAGTACCGCCTACCGCCAAAATAACGGTCCTATCTATCCCGGCGCTAAACGCCATGGCGATGCTGTGCCAGGCCCAAGCCCATCCTCTGCCAGTTTTCAGGTACGCTCGTAAAAGCGCGAGACGCAATCCTCTCTTCGCGTAGGCATACTTTTCGGGTAGAGCCGACAGGGCCACGCGTCCAAGACCGAGATCCCGATGTTCGCGAAAGTAACCGACTCGAAGGTCCGTGCGAAGGGAAACGTGAAGATAACGATCGATTCCTCGATAAGTGGTGAATCTTTGCCGTTTTGTATTGTAGAACCGGTCGGCAGTAGTCCGCCTCGATTGCCGCCTAGGTCGAAATTCGACGGACTGATGAAAATCGAGGGTCGTGCATTGACGTTGCTCTGCGAGGCTCAGGCCAGTCCGTTGCCCCTGTACAGGTGAGCAGTGACAGCGTAACCGAATCTCCCTACGATCGATCCGTATCTTCACGTTTCGCGGTTTCTCGGGTATCCCGCATCGATGACGGGTTTGACAACGACGACGACGGGATTCCCACTCCCCCGCATTGTTTGCAATATTGCAGAGCCACGTGGAAGCGTACGGCCGAACGTACGAGACAAGGATTTCAATGGTCTGAAGAGGGATATCCTAGTCGAACAGGTGGTCGGTCTACCGTGTCCCGTTCAAGGCTTCCCAGCTCCCGCCTTCAGGTACGGAGATTCGGGGAGATCTTTAAAGGAAAAGGCTCGAATAGGCGGTGGCGGGCCTGCTCGGGAATCCGTGCTTGCTCGGTTAAAAGCATTACGGAGAACAAGTAGGATCGTCCTCGGTCCTTGATCGTGGCATACTTAACGTTAGGAAAAAGAAACAAAAGTATCTTCTCGTCCGAAAAAAATGAAGCGGTCGCGCATCTGCATCGATCCTGCTTGCAGAACCGACGAGTAACGTTGCGCCACGCGTAGCAGGCGAGCGTTACGAGGGTGGCAAGCTCGTCGACGTGCCAAGGACGCTGGTGGTGGCCTTGGACTGCACGACTCAGGGATCTCCTGTCCCAGTGACAAGGTACTCCATCGAAAGCGTATCACGGTCCCCTCGCTCGCGAGACTCGACGCTACCGTTTCAGAGGGAACGAGCGAGATAGCTCCGCGGTCGTCCGGGAAGAAGTTCGAGGGATGGGAAGTGGTCTTGGCTGCAAGGGGGCAGGACGTCGCGTTAAGCCATTCCCTTCAGGGATATCCCGTACCGGTCACGAGGTAGAAAAGCCTCGCGCTTCCTCGTTGCTCTCGTTATCCTGGTCGGCTTCGTCGTCGTCGTCGTCGTCGTCGTCGTCGTCGTATTTAGCCCTTGACGAATCGAGTCGATCGATATTCGCGTTGTCCTCCGCCCAAGATGGTCCCCGGAAGATAAACTCGTGCGAGTGGCAGGTAAGTAAATTGCATGCGCCGATAAAAACCGTCTGGGAGCCGTACGGAGGGAGAGGAGGAATGGACGGAGAGAAAGAGGGAGAATGAGAAGAGGTACGTATTTTCGCTTGTCTTATCGCACCCTCCGCGTCTCGCGTGCCTCGGTGAGAGGCGATTCGACGATCGCCGGTAATATTAAGGGACAAGGAACGACGGGGAGTTTCTTACTCTGGAAAATGAATGGTGTCCTTTCCAGAACCGTCCGGTCGTACTGCCCCAAAGGTGACTGGAGACGGCCTTAATAAGTACCGCGGGGTAGAGGGCGAGTCTCTGGCGCTGGCGTGTGCGGCACAAGGCTTTCCTGCCCCGATCACTAGGTACACCACCTCCGTATAGCTCTGTACTTAGTGTTGTTGATTATCATGTTTTTTTTTTTATTTCTTTTTTTTCTTTGCCCGTATCACCCGCCGGAGCGGAGCACGGATCCTGTTTTCTCTTTCGAAATTTTCCATCCTTACCCCTCTACCCCGTGTCGGGTGGCGGTACCGCAATATCCGAACGATCGGACGCTCTGTGCGGAGGCACGAGCCGAGAGAAGATAGGAGAGCGCAGCGATAGGATTATAAGCGAGGCGTGTAGAAGCGAAGGAAAGGGGAAAAGCGAGTGGGCACGGCATGCATGGCGGCGATCCGAGGATCGTTGGTCCCTTCGGAGAGAGCCGCACAGAACGGAGGAGATAGGGCGTGATTCGCGCGCCTCGAGGATCTTCTCCGCGTCGTTCGCCACCGGCGTCGCTCTCCTCCTCGCTTTGCTCCCGGAGTTTTTTTCAAAGTCCGGGGAGACCGAGAAGCAGGGCGATGCTGCTCCGCAGCGACGGCGAAGTATCCTCGAGTTAGCCGCGGATGGGATCGCGCACATGCCGATACTGTCCAATCGGAAGGAAGGAATTGTGAACCGAAATGTGTATTCCGTATCCGGGGCCAATCGGACGTGTTGGTTTTCAGTGCCAACTGGAGCCGCCCCGTGGCGCAACCCCGAGATAAGTGACGGAAGCGCGACTCCGAAAAGGATGCGGGCCCTCTTCTCCTTCGGTAACCTCGGTGCTGATCCGGGTGGTCCGACAGGGTGTCACCCGATCAATGGGGCGAATCAAAGTTGCCCTGCACCTGCACACCTCCGATAAGTCCCACGATATCTGGCTGGTAAGTCCTCGCCACCTTCGCGCCTCCGTTCATCCGTTCGTGTTGTTCGTTCCCCACCCTCGTCTTTCTCTACCTCTCTACCACTCTACCTCTCTCTCTCTCTCTTTTTCTCTCTCTCTCTCTCTCTCTCTCTCTCTCTCTCTCTCTCTCGCTCTCTCTCCCCCTCTCTCTCTCTCTCTCACTCACTCACTCTCTCTCGCTCTTTCTCTCTCACGCTATCTCTCACTCTTCCGTTTCACCCTTTTTTGCCTCTTTCGCTCCTCGGATCGTCGCGAGCCGCGTTTTGCTCGGTAAGGCCGGTCCATCGCCGACCGCAGCACAGCCGATCCCAAGCTTCCGCTCTGCGTCCCGCCTCCCGACTCGCTCCGACCTTTCGTACCCGGCCGGCTCGAGATTTCCGAGAGCTCGTGCGAACGGAGTCGAGTGGTTTCGTACCCTTCCTGCCTCTCGATGTCGAGGAGGAGAGAAGGCGGCATTGCCGCTGCTCGATTCTTCGGAGATCGCTCATCGCGGTTTCTTGGTCGGCACGAAGATCGGTGGTCGAGCGTGTCTCGTTCTCGGGCCGAACGGAAGCGCATCGCAAGGTTCGGAGATTTACGTTTAATCGTCACGCCTCGACCGCCTCTCGCACTTTCTCCCTCGCGCGTACCTCTTCCGTCAGGATGAATCGTGCACGCGTACGATCCCGACCTCGGCGAGGATCGAGCAGTGCTTCTCTCACGCAGCTTTTTGTTCCCGCTCGCACATGCGGTTGCCGCGAGCCTTCGCCTCCCTCCGCCCCAGCCCCTCCACCCACCCCAGCCCCCAGCTCCCAGCCTCCACAGCTTCCAACGGCCAGCTCTGCTTTATGCCCGTAACGCTCCAGATGCGTCAAAAAAGATTCTCGTTCACGGTCGTACACCGCCGCCACGTGATTTTCACTCTCGCGGTAGATTCGCACCAGACGGATAGAGTCGGAAGCCCGTGCCCAGAGACGCCCAAAGCCCCGCATACGTAGACGAGAGGGACCTTTGCGCTGAGCGAAGCGATTCGAGAAAGAGCCATCCGGAATAATTGGCCGAGTAGGCTCACGGACGTTTATCTCGAGGCGATGCTTTCCTTTTGATCGCTCCGGCGATGTCTCTCCTCGCTTCGCTTTCGCGACGTCGCAGATTCGCGCGGCACGTCGTCAGAACGCACGTGCCGACGCCTCCGATGATCACCTTCGCCCGGAGCGAATCGGCTTCGCTCCGGCCACGAGCTCGCAAAGCAACCCTTTTCATCCTCTCGTTTCAGATGGTACAAGTTCATCGAAGGCTCCACTCGCCGTCAACCCGTGCAGCTGAACGAGCGCGTTCGCCAGGTCAGCGGAACTCTGATCATTCGCGAGGCTCGCGTCGAGGATTCTGGAAAGTATCTCTGCATCGTCAACAATTCTGTGGGAGGCGAGAGCGTGGAGACGGTCCTCACGGTTACCGCACCCCTGTCCGCGGAGATTGAACCCAGCACCCAGACCATCGATTTTGGCAGACCCGCGACCTTCACCTGCAACGTCAAAGGCAATCCCATCAAGACGATCTCTTGGCTCAAGGACGGCAAGCCCCTTGGACTGGAAGAACCCGTGCTCAGGATCGAGAGCGTGAAGAAGGAGGACAAGGGAATGTACCAATGCTTCGTGAGGAACGACCAGGAAAGCGCGCAGGCAACGGCCGAACTGAAACTTGGTGGAAGATGTGAGTTGTCGCATCTGCTTCCCGCGAGATTTAATCGACATCGTTCGACCGTGCGTCGTCCGTTCAGATCTTACACGCTTCGCAACTTCTCGCAAACTCGACGATTTTCCGCGGTAAAAAAATGTACGCTCTTTTGTCCTCGAACTCGTGGAATTCTTCGTTCGCTTTTAAATACGTCGATACGGATCCTGGTTTTAGGCCAAAGCTCGTTCGAGCGCTGGAAAAATTTGATCGGGCAAATATTTTCGCCCACGAGAAAAGGGGTCTTTTGTCTTAATATTCGATCTTCGATGCCGACAGTCGAGCCCCCTCAAATTCGTCAAGCCTTCGCCGAGGAGACGCTCCAGCCCGGACCCAGCATGTTCTTGAAGTGTGTGGCCAGTGGAAACCCTACTCCTGAGATCACCTGGGAACTCGACGGCAAACGGCTATCCAACACCGAACGACTTCAAGTAGGACAATACGTTACGGTCAACGGCGATGTCGTGTCTCACCTGAATATCTCCAGCATCCATACCAACGACGGTGGCCTCTACAAGTGTATCGCTGCATCGAAGGTAAGCGCTTTCCCCGTTTCCCCCTCGACCTTAGCCTTGGCCTTTTTCGGAAACGAGTAAACTAAAAGCGGATAACGTTAAATTTGAAACGTAAATATCGAATGTCGCTTCGCTGGATGCATCCTACGATCGAAGCTCGAACTCGATGTAAACGAACGTGCGCCTCGTTCTTCGCGATCTTAGGTCGGTTTCGCCGAACACTCTGCTCGTCTCAACGTCTACGGATTGCCGTTCATTCGCCACATGGACAAGAAAGCCATCGTTGCCGGAGAAACTCTGCGCGTGACCTGCCCAGTCGCCGGATACCCGATCGAGAGCATCGTCTGGGAACGAGACACCAGGGTCCTGCCGATCAACCGAAAGCAAAAGGTCTTCCCCAACGGAACTCTGATCATCGAGAACGTCGAGCGTATGAGCGATCAGGCGACCTACACCTGCGTGGCGCGTAATGCTCAAGGCTACAGCGCAAGAGGAACACTCGAAGTTCAAGTCATGGGTAAGTTCAAAGTCCTTCGCCAGCCCCAATATCAACGTCGATCGTGTTTGATCGCTGTTCGCGTTAAATTCGACGAGTAAATATTCTCGCCGGATTACACGTATCTGTATGTCGGGCGTAATAGCGGTGGAAATTTCGGCCATGGAAAACGCTTGGAAGCGTTTCGCATTTGCGTATCTGTGCATCGTGAAATCTACAAAATTTGGCGCTCGATCGACCAGAGTGCCATAATGTTCTCGACAAAAAAAAAGGAACTACCTTACCGAGACTTTGTTTCTTGACGCTCGAACAACATTTTCCAAAATTTTCAGAATGTTCTCGCGACATAAAAACCGTTCGAACCCGTTGAATTTTTTTTGCTTCGTTTGATAGATGCGGATAACATAAATCAATATGTCGGAACAATGGCCGACAAGTTCTAATCCGAATTACGCTCGGTAATCCGAGCGATGTCTTTGTCGGGTTTCATCGCGAAAACGTTATTTTCAGGAAACGTTAGGAAGCGTTATGCGCGAGGAAAATCCTGGAGGATTTGACATCGCGCATTTGATTTAACATTTTATTGCAGCCTCGATTCTTACAGCAAATGCCGGCACCCGTCGACGGTGTCGGCAGGGCCGTTTGAGTCGCATCGCGATGAGCCAACCGTCACGGTCGGTACGAGATTTTCGAGAGTCGCGCGAAAGCGCGTAGACGACGTATTGCGATGCTCAAAAACGTAGGACGTACTTAGAAAACGGACGCGGACGTAAGGACGGACGACGAATCCGTCGCGGAAGTGTACGAAAGTTTTAAGTGCGTCGAACCAAGGCAGGAACGCTTTCGTTGGAACATTGGAAGTTGGTATGGCGGTGGCCGACGATCGATCGTAAGAATTCCGCAATATACTTGTCAGAAATACTCTCTCTTCGCGCGTCCACCATTCGTAGCAACGGCTACTCGAGGGTAGTGTCGTACGTTCGTATACACGCTAAAAACCGAAAAGCGGGCCAGTCGCATAAATACGGGAAACGTACTTGTTCGCGGAACCGAGACGTCTATTTCTGCCCGCCGATCAACCAAATTCCCCTCTCGGTCCACGAACGTTGCTCGGATCGTCGTACCGTACATCCGCCGATGCGCGTTAAAATCGCGATAACGACGACACGATCGGTCGGCTCGAGGAGATCGCGAGGCAAAGAAATTCCGACTCGAAGACCGGAGCGCCTCGAGGATCGCTTCCTCGAGCGTCTTGGACGCGCGACCGACGCGAATATTTATGCGACCGATCCGCGAAAAAACGACGGACCCGACGCACGACTCGACGAGGCACACCATCGCGCATTATACTTCCACGTACACGCACACCCGATCATACGTCCATACGTCGATCCTCCACCCTCAGTGCCGCCCACGATACAGCAGTTCTCCTTCACGAAGCTACCCATGAACGCCGGCGAGTTTGCAAACCTGCAGTGTATCGTGCCTATCGGCGACCTGCCGCTGAACATACGTTGGAGCTATCCCGGAGAGGAGATGGGCGGTTCTTCCGGCGTACTCGCCAAGAAGGTCGCGGATCGCGTTAGCATGCTCATGATCTCGGTCATCACCGCGAGACACGCGGGGGAGTACGTTTGCACCGCCGAAAACGCGGCTGGAACCGCGTTCTACGCCACGACCCTCACCGTCAATGGTTCGGGACTATTCCTAGAGAACACGCATTCTCCTTATCGGTTTGCCTTTCGTTCCTCTGCTCGTGCACCAACCTCGCCGAGAGCACCGTAGCTACCCCCTCCCCCCCACCCCATCCCCCTCCTTTTCTCTCCCCGAGCTCCCCAAAGAGACTCCCCCTTCCGTTACACCGCCAAACGACACGCCGGACGACGGACCGAGCTTTCGAGGACGACCGACGGTAACCGACGGATCGACCCGACGCACGCCGCTCGCTCGAGAATCGCGCGGATCGGACCTCCCTCTCTCCGCCCCCCACCCCCACTGACGATCGACGACGACTCCAGTTGGTCCGCAGCTTCTACCGATCGCTTTCAACGCGGAGGTCGCCAACTGGGGCGACTCCGTGTCCGTGCCCTGCTCGATCTTGAAAGGGGACATGCCGATGGACATATCGTGGGCCTTCGACGGCGTACCCATCGACTCCTCGAAAGACGCTAGCATTAAGATCACGAGAATCAGCAGACATCTGAGTACCCTGAGCATCGACGGCGTCTCCGCAAGACACGCCGGAGAGTACGCCTGCTCCGCGTCGAATCTCGCCGGTTCCGTCAGTAGATCAACGACCCTAACCGTGAACGGTACGACACCCCCCGCCCGCACGTCTCTCACCCCTCCGCCAGTATCCCCGGTCGTCGGCATCCACCGCATCCTCCCCGGCGCGATCTCGTCTTTGCCGCCATACCAAGCCTGTCGCGATCGCCTTGCCAGTGGGGAGAGCGCCCTCGACGAGGCCACCTGTACGTCGTCTGATTCTCCTAGTTGCTCTTTCCAGTCGCCCCGCAAATTCTGCCTTTCGCTTTCGGAGACGAACCCGCCAGCTGGGGCGAGCTCGTCTCGGTTACTTGCTCCGTGGCAAAGGGCGATCAGCCGCTCGAAATATCCTGGGCCTTTAACGGGACGCCGATCGACGCCCGTCGCGGCTCCGACGTGGTCGTAGCGAGCACGAACAGGAAAAACAGCGTCTTAACCATCGAGTCGGTCGCGGCCAGGCACGCGGGAGAGTACGCTTGCTCTGCCTCGAATCGAGCCGGTGCCACCACTCATTCGGCTCAGCTTAACGTCAACGGTACATACGTACGACTCCCTCATCGGCGATTCTACTCGCCATCGATCCTCTCTCCGCTCCCTCTTTCTCACGGCCATTCCCTTTCCGCCATCGATCACCCGCACGTCGCGTCTCTCACCCCCCCCCCCCCCCCCGACTCGCCATCCTCGTCTCTTTCTCCGCTTTGGCTCTACCTTCTCGATAGTCGCGCTGCGCCTCGATTCTTTTGGACCGACCATTCGGCGCGCGTAGATCCACACGCGCGTTCAAGGCGGGACCGCGTAGTCTCCTTTCTTTATGGCGAACGCGAGGCCGCGACCGTACGCTCGAGTACTTTCGTCGAATCGCGAAAACAAAAATAGCCTCGCCATCCCTCGATCGCTCTCATTCTCTCTGTCTTTCATCGCACCCTTCCGCCGTGCTGCCGTGTCGCTCACGCAGTCGCGCCGCAGATCCTCCAGTTCTCGTTTGGCGACGATCCCCTCAACTCCGGCGAGATGCTGTCGGTCTCTTGTACTATCGTCAAAGGCGACTTTCCTGTCAAGTTGACGTGGACGTTCGACGACACCCCGATAGACTCGAGCCGACAGGACGTTAATATCGTGAATAATAGGAGGGTCAGCTTCTTGAGCATCGACAGCGTAGCGGCGAGGCATGCTGGAAGATACAAGTGCACCGCGACGAATGCCGCTGGATCCGACAGTCACACCGCCGTACTATCGGTCAACGGTACCGCGCTCCTCTTCAATGCATATCGTATACGTCGTATACTTTCAGTATTACACAGACACATGCGTACTATCTCTCTACCTCTCTCTATCTATCTCTATCTCTCTCTCTCTCTCTCTCTCTCTCTCTATCTATCTCTCTATCTTTCTCTCTCTCTCTCTCTCTCACTCTCTCTCTCTTCCTCTCTCTCTCTCTCTCTCTCTCTCTCTCGTAATATCTTGTTTTCCGCAGTAATCTTCGATAGAATCGTGTTTGATGAAAGGCCACTGCCGTCGTCGTGCCGATGATCGTTCGCGACGTCGTTGCGTTCGCGAACACGCGGTAGGTAAGAGATTATCGTCAGGGACGACGGCAGGTAAGGACTCGGTCCATCGGCTGGCGTTAACTCTTTCGATCGTCGGTGAAACGCGGTACAGCTCTTCCAGCTCCATCTCCACCGATCTTCTTCCGTTCCCTTTACGGACCGTTCGCCCGCCATTTCCATCGCGTTACAAAGTGTCAAAAAGGACGCGCTTTACGACTGTCCGTACGGCGGAATCACACCGGCGGGAGACATAGCCGTATCGAAAGGATCGATCGGCCTGCCCATGGACCGCGTTTCTCTCTCTCCCACTATCCCCGTATCGCTTTGCCGTTATATACCGTTGTTAGTATCCCACCAGTCTCACGATTTCCCGCCTCTCCGAAACATCCGCCCCGCTCTCGACCACCCGGGCCACCGTGGCCCCGGCTTCGCCCGCGCCCCCTTTCTCGCCGATCTTCAAGGAGGCCCCCCGAAATTCCAGTGGCGCCAGTGCTGGCGCCCTTTGCTTTCGGCGACGAAGCTGCCAACGCGGGAGAGATGGCGACCGTACAGTGCGCCGTTATAAAGGGCGACCTGCCCGTCGACATCGTCTGGTCGCAGAACGGACGACCGATCGATGTCGACGGTGTAAGCGGCGGGCGCAATTACGGGAATCCCGATATCGTTCTAAGCAGGAGTACCAAACGGATCAGCACTCTGACGATAGAGTCGGTCGCCGCAAGACACGCGGGCGAGTACTCGTGCACCGCGAGCAACGCAGCGGGATCCGCTACGCACTCTTCGGTTCTTTCAGTTAACGGTACGCTCCTTTCGCCTGAACCATCGATGGCTGGCTGGTCGGTCGGCCCTCATCGAAAAAACCGGGGGTACGTCTTTGCTCCACGCGGAACTCGATAAATCTCGAGGGTAGAGGTAACGTTAACTTCGTACGCTTGCCGTTCGTACGCGCGCTCCACGAACGCGACACTGGCAGCTGGGTCACCGACGGACGTCGTCCCTTTGGCTCTCCACAGTTCCGCGCTTTAATGTCAAAGCCGGGACAGGGTCATTATCGGTGCCTCTTTCTGGAAACGTTCGTTCGAGCGATGGACGAGCTTCCAGCTCGAGTTTCGAGCGAACCGTGGAGAGTCAGCGAGGAGTCGATCTTCCGTGAGAACAGGGATACTTCAGATCCGTCTCCCAAGTCCCCACGTTCCTCCTCCCTCTCCCTCTCCTTTTCGTTTCACTCGTGAACTTCGATATTACCATCGCTGCCGTCGACAGTGTCGCCGCGCATCGCGCCCTTCGAAATGGCCGACAAGGCGGTAAATTGGGGCGACTCGGTGTCCGCCGTCTGCACCGTCGTCAACGGCGACTCCCCGCTGGAGATCAGCTGGGCGTTGAACGGCATGCCCATCGAGGAGAGCCACCGAATATCGGTGACCACCACCAAAAGGAACAGCCTGCTGTCCATCGATTCCGCCAGCCCGAGCCACGCTGGCAGCTATACCTGCGTCGTCTCCAATGCCGCTGGAGCGACCAGTTACTCTGCCGAGTTGACAGTCAACGGTATCTACGATAACTGCCCCGCGAGGAACGTGGCGTTTCTTCCCTTCACCATCCTCTCCCCCCAGTCTTCCCCTCGTCTTCGCGTTCGCTCGCTCGATCTAAGGGACCTGGGATCACGGTTCGTTGCGCGCCTTCGACGATTCGAATCGCACGGTCGTCCTCCTCGCGTCTCTCCCGACGCACGATCCGATCTGTCCGCGCCACGATCGGAGGTGCGAACGAAGGAGTGACGACGAATCACCTCCTTGCAGTCGCTCCGCAGATCGCGCCGTTCGTTATCGCCGAGACGCCCGCCAACTGGGGCGACTCCATCTCCGTGGTGTGCGCCATTCTCAAGGGCGACCTGCCCATCGAGATAGCTTGGGCTCTGAACGGCGAACCGATCGGTCAGGACCGTCCCGATATCAATATCCTGGCCACCACGCGAAAGAACAGCATCCTGAGCATCGAGTCGGTTACCGCGAGGCACGCGGGAGAGTACGCGTGCTCGGCCTCGAACAAGGCCGGGGCAACGAGCCACTCGTCGACGCTGGCCGTCAACGGTAGGCCGTTAAAACTTCCCGAAAGAGACGTTCCTCTCTCTCTCCCTCTTTTCATCCTACTCCACGTGCTTCCTGGATACGCGCTCCTTCGGCGCCCACACCTCGTTCCTCTCGTTCTTCCCGGAGGTCCGAGGTTATTCCTGGAGGTTCGCGCCGGGCAAAGGCGGCCCGCGATTCGTGACGCAGCCTCATCGCGATTGGCGCGCGATCGCGAAAGCTCGAGAACGCGACTTTCGCGAGAATATCTCGATACCGTGGCCGTTCCTCCGTCGACCGGCACCAGAGTCTTTGCGCTTAAACGTTGAAGAAACTCTATTCTCGATCTGAGTGTACCTCGTCGGTCGCAGTTGCCCCCGAGATAGCGCCGTTCGTGATCAGCGAGAATCCTGCGAACTGGGGGGACACCGTGACCGCGACCTGTACGATGCTGAAGGGCGATCATCCGATTCAGATCGAGTGGGCCCACAATGGCGACCCCATCTCCCACGATTATCCCGACATAACGATCTCGACGAGCAGGCGCGTCAGCCTTCTGACGATCGACGCCCTGACGGCGAGCCACGCCGGGGAGTATACCTGCATGGCCAGCAACGCAGCCGGTGGCACGAGTTTTTCCGCGAGTTTGGCCGTCAATGGTACAAAGCACGCTCGAGCATCTTTCTCTTCCCGATGCATGCGCGAATCTCGGCCGGGCAGCTTTTTCCTTCTCCCCATTATCGAGCCTACGCTCTTCCTACCATCCTAACTCGCTCCTCCCGTTCGTCTTGGTCGGAGAGACCGATCCATCCTTTTGTAGCGATCGACCAGCAGGTACGATTTGCGCGGGCACCTTACTCTCGATGTTGGTTTCCAAAGTCAAAGTAGACTTTCGATCCGCCATGTTCCACGATATCTCGAACGAAAGATCGTCGCACGACTTTAATCGCAGTTGCTCCGGAAATATTACCGTTCGTGATCGGCGAGGGGCCTGCGAATTGGGGAGAGACCGTCACCGCGACCTGCACCGCCCTGAAGGGAGATCATCCCCTTCGGATCGAGTGGGCGCTGAACGGCGAGCCAATCTCGCGAGATTACTCCGACGTGTCGATAATCAGCACCAGCAAGCGCGTTAGCGTGCTCACGATCGAGGCTATAACGGCGAGGCACGCCGGCGAATACACTTGTACCGTCAGCAACCTCGCTGGTGGAACGAGCTATTCCGCCTCTTTGGCCGTCAACGGTACACTTCCCGGCTCTTCGACTTCTTCTTTCCCGATGCATGCGCGGACTTTCGGGCAGCCAGCTTCTTTCTCTTACCCTTTTCTTACTTAGACGCATCGACCCTTCGCAAACTCCCGCCCCGATCCCTCGTTTCTCTTTGGAAAATCGGTCATTACACCGAGGTTTTTTTTTCACGCTGAAACGGTCAGGGTTCGAGGACGAGTAGCACGGGCCTCGATCGGTTACCGTCTCTCGTATCGCGATGGTCGGTGAGGTAGATCGAGAGTATAGAGAAGTTCGGCGGATCGCGCCTCGACGAATGTTTATTCACCGGCGCGCGAGACGGAGAATACCGTAGGGGGCATTCTCAAAGCTTCCATGGCATCGTGTTTACCGCAGTGGCGCCCGAGATCATACCCTTTGAAATCGGCGAGGGTCCTGCCAACTGGGGAGACACCGTCACCGCGATTTGCACGGTATTGAAAGGAGACCACCCAATCCAGATCGACTGGGCCCTCAACGGCAGGCCGATCTCTCGCGATCATTCCGATATATCGATAGTGAACACCAGCAAGCGCGTTAGCGTCTTGACCATCGACGCCGTGACGGCGAGGCACGTCGGAGAATACACTTGCACGGTCAGCAACGTCGCCGGTGGGACGAGCTATTCCGCGGATTTGGCCGTCAACGGTACACGTTCTGCCCCCTCTCTTCGCATGCATGCGCAATTCACCAAAGGGCAGCTTTTCTCTTATCCCCACCCCCCACGTTATACCCCCCTAAGAAGCTCCGGCTCCATTCTTCGTTCCCTTTCGTCGCAATGGCAAACACCTCGATCCGGGCACGGCACTTGGGTCGAGTTTCTCATCGGGTCGGTGGACGCACCGTATCCTCGTTGCGTCGCGGCACGACTCGGGGACCTTCCGAAGGGTGCAGGTTCAAGGCTCAAGGTGACAATGTATTCGACACAGTCGCTCCGGAAATAGTACCGTTCGTGATGGGCGAGAGACCGGCCAACTGGGGGGACACGGTCACCGCCACTTGCACGGTGCTCAAGGGAGATCATCCTATCCGGATCGAGTGGGCCCTCAACGGCGAGCCGATCTCGCGCGATTACTCCGACGTATCGATAGTCGCAACCGGCAAGCGAGTCAGTCTCCTGACGATCGACGCCGCGACGGCGAGGCACGCCGGGGAATATACGTGCACAGCGAGTAACGCCGCCGGTGGAACCAGTTATTCCGCATCTCTGGCCGTCAACGGTACGGTCCCTGTCCGCACATCCTCCGGAGCCTTCCTCCAGTCTCTTCCCTCTGCATGCGCGAGACGCTCGACGTGTTCCACCGCCCCCATCCCCGGTCCCGACCCGCTCCCGGTCCCACGCCATCGCGGAAGGACGCGGGTAAGAAGGTAGAGGTCGACGGTGGGAGAAGGTGGCACGAGTACCTGCCGGCGGGCGCGTTACGGCGCTGCTCTCCAAGTAGCCCGTTATTTATCTTTCCTAAGGGGGGTCGCGCAGAACCGTTTCGCGAGTTAACCGCAGTCTCGATTTCTTTGTAGTCGTCCCGCACATAGGACCGTTTTCGTTCAGTGATGGACCAGTGAACTGGGGCGACATGGTATCCGCCACCTGCTCCATTATCAAGGGCGACTTTCCCGTGAAGATCGTGTGGCAATTAAATGGCCAGCCGATAGGGCTGCACGACCCCGATATTACGATAACCAAGATCAATAAACACATGAGCGCACTGAGCATCGAATCCGTGGCGGCGAGGCACGCGGGCGAGTACACGTGCGTGGCCACGAACAGGGCCGGGAACGTCGATCATTCGACCACTCTGGCCGTCAACGGTACCTACACGCTGAAGCACGCTTGCACGTCGATAAACGTCGCACCAGAATTCGCCTAACCCACGTTCGAGTTTGCGATCGACGACACCGCAGTCCCTACGATCCCACAGTCCCGTCGCTCCCACTCCTCCGAGGAAGCTTCTCCTATCCAGGATTCGCGCTTCGCCGAAAGCCGCGGCGGGCTCCTCTTATCGGGGCGTTCCTCTCGACGCTCGATAATCGCGTTTCCTTCGCGCAAGAACGCCTTCCTTAACGCCGCCCTCGCGCCTCAGTTGCTCCTCAGATCTTTCCATTCTCGTTCGGCGACGAGCCCGTCAATTCGGGCGAGGCTATCTCGGCGACCTGCTCGATCCTCAAGGGGGACTTTCCCATGGACATATCCTGGGCCTTCAACGGCGTGCCCATAGACCCCGAGAGCACGGATCAGTTCGCTATCACGAAGGGTAAACGGCTAAGCGTGTTGGCGATCGATGCCGTGGCCGCCAGGCATTCGGGGGAGTATACGTGCACGGCCTCGAACAAAGCTGGAGCCTCGAGCCACGCGGGGACTTTAGCCGTGAACGGTAATACGCACGCATGCACACGGCACGTCCCTTTGGCTTTCGTTTATTCGCCATGGGAGGAGCGTGACTTTCCTTTCATCCCTCCGTACCCGCTCTCTTATTCAAACTCTCTCACCTCTACCTCCGGGGGACGCGATGGGCGGTGCGAGCTCCGTCTAGGCCCGCTCTACGCTTTCCTTCGCGTCCAGCACATTCCGGATAGTTCTGACTTTAAGATCGCGCGGCCATCGAACGGTAGGAATCGGCGATCTTTCGAGGAACGGGGGGGATTCGCGAGAAAGATCGAGATTGGGGAGAGCTCGATCGGAGGATGGAATTGACGAGGCGGATCCGTTTTCAGTCGCACCTCAGATAGCGCCTTTCTCGATCGGCGACGAGCCTGCCAATTGGGGCGAGGCGGTGTCGGCGGTTTGCACGATAGTGAAGGGCGACCTGCCGATAGACGTCTCGTGGGCTCTGAACGGGGAGCCCATTACCAGGGAGAATCACGGGGACGTGTCCGTATCGAGCACCGGGAAACGGGTCAGTCTGATGACGATCGAGGCCGTGAGCGCGAGACACGCAGGGGAGTACACTTGCACAGCCTCGAACGCAGCTGGAGCGACGAGCCACTCGGCCAGGTTGGCCGTCAACGGTACAGATATGCACGGGACGATTGATCGTGTTACATGTGCCATGCAATAGATTTAACGCGACACCGCTACTCGTCCTACTCACCGGCGTTCAGCCATCGAAGCCAGCTCGGCTCCGTTTTCCTCACCTTATCACCGATCGAGCGCGTCTTCCACTGCGTCCTCTAACCCCGGTACGAATGCTCCTCGTGTCTAACCAAAATGACGCTGCTCTTTTTTCTCGACCGTGCTCGAACTACGACCTCTTTGCTCTCTCACTTTCGTTTTTCCGCCACTTCGATTCCCGTACAGACTCCAGTATTATTTTCCTCGTCGATCGGCCGGAACGCACGATAAGGGACAAGGACGCTGCGGTGTGTCCCACGATCAAAGCCACCGATACATTTCGAGGAATGTTTTAGTCGCCCCGCAGATCGCGCCGTTTTCTATCAGCGAGGAGCCAGCTAATTGGGGCGAGCAAATCTCAACGGTTTGTAGTATACTGAAGGGCGATTCACCCATCGAGATACGGTGGAGTCTGAACGGCGAGCCGATAACGCCACGTTCTCACCCGGACATTACGATCATGAAAAATGCGAAAAAGATGTCCGTCCTACTCATCGACTCGGTGTCCGCGCATCACGCCGGCGAATATAGCTGCGTAGCCAGCAACATGGTGGGATCCGTCAGCCGTTCCGCGGTGCTGGCGGTTAACGGTACTGCACGATCACACGCTAAGGCATTTCGCACTCTTCCCGCTCATTTACCTCCAAACTCAGCTTGCTCCTTGGCCGCGATCGTTTCCGGTGACTTGGGCCTAACGCGATGACCAGCGCAAGAAGTACGTTCGGCAGGAATGAGCGCACGGATATCCGTTCCCCTAGGGCCTAACACGGGGTTTTGGGAGCTCGTACCGCGGAGTTTTTTCGGGGAAAAGATACAGAACGATCGCCCCCATTAAGATAGTTGGAATCGAAAGATTCAAATACGACGTGCTTTAAAATATTTCATAAACGTTAGAAAAAATCTCGGTACTTTATCGCGGCGTATTCAGCGTCAAATCCGCAATGGCTCGAGAGCCCCAAGGAGTTTGGGGTCCATGCCATATGGCCCGGATGCCCCTCCCCTCCCCTCTGTTAGGACCAGCATGCATCCTACCCCGAGCAACGTCCCCCTTCCGCCTTTTCATCCAGCCCCGATCGTCGTGTCCGCGAAACGTCGCGAGAGCGGATGGCCGCGTTTAGCGCATCTTGATTCTACTCTACGGGCACGTTCCTCCCGCAGTCTCCCCGCAGATAGCGCCGATCTCCTTCGGCGAGGAGCCCGTTAACGCCGGGGACTTGGTCTCGGTACAGTGCGTGGTTACCAAGGGCGACTCCCCTCTGGAGATCACCTGGAGCTTCGACGGGCAGCCTATAAGGTCCGATCGAATGGACGTGCTCGTGTCCAACTCCGGGAAACGCGTGAAGCAAGTGACCATCGAGTCCGTGGCTGCGAGACACGCGGGGGAGTACACCTGCGTCGCCTCGAACGCGGCTGGATCGACCTCGCACTCGGCCAAGCTGGATGTCAACGGTACCGAGCCTTTCGTCAACCTTGCGCGCCCGTCCATCGATTTCCCACACGAGCCTTAGCTCCATCCGACCGCCCTCCCGCCCTCCTTTCGCCCCTTCTTCCCGCCTCCTTCACCGCCCTTTGTCCCTCGCACCTTCTCGAGGTTCGTCCGCTCCCCCGCCCCCTGGCACGCCCCCTTGCACGTCGACGGAAACGAGGCGAGCGTACGGACGTCAACGGTGCCTGCCACGCGGACATCAACGCGCGAAGATGCGGACGCCGAGATGGGTGCTCGGGGCCGTCGGGCCGGAAGCGGAGACGGAGTAGGGGCCATTAGCGCCGCGACCCCTCCGCGAGCTCGGAGGCCCTCGCGTCTTCTTCTTCCGCCCCCTCTTCCGTCGAGGCTGCGTCGCGACCGGAAGATTCGACAGCGAAGATGTGCTCCCTCCTCTTTGCCTCTTTTTCTTTCTCTTTCCAGTCATTCCGAAATTATTGTCATTCACGTTTGGCGAGGAGCCGCTTAACTCGGGTCAAGTAGTAACGGTACCGTGCGCTGTGATCGAGGGCGATCAACCCTTGAAGCTCCGTTGGACCTTAAACGGTCATGCGATCTCGCCGCACTCTGGAATCTCGATCGTGGATCTCGGCGGACGGGGCGCCATACTGAGCATAGGATCCGTCCAGGCGGCGCACGCTGGAACGTACACGTGTATCGCGGAAAACCTTGCCGGCAGGCACGAGCTCTCGGCCGATCTGATCGTCAATGGTGCTTACGACCTGCAAAGAACTATTCCAACTATTGTCTTGTCCTGTTTGAGACTCTCTCTTTCTCGGAACAACCCGCCTCCCGAGCTTCCGACCTCCCGTAGTCTCGCCTCCCTCTCGCCCTCTTCGCGCCCTGCACCCGACCAGCCCTCGCCCCCCCTCCCTCTCTCTCTCTTTCTCTGTCTCTCCGCCTCTCGTCTCTCGTCCGGCGCTCTCTCTCGATCTCCCGCGTGGACTCTCGTGCAGCTCAGGTACACCTCGCTCGTTCTCGCCGCATCGACGATTCGGGACGATCAGCGATGAGGGGAGGAATTCGCATCGATCGGCTCGTCTCCCTCTCTCTCTCTCTCTCTCTCTTTGCCTCTATCCGCGCCTTTCTTTAGATCCTTTCTCTCTCTGTCTCTATCTCTCGGCAGTCGCCCCGCATCTGCAGCCCTTCTCGTTCAACGAGGCCAACTCCGGCGATCTGATAATCGTCCATTGCGCGGTCGTAAAGGGGGACACGCCGATTTCGCTCAAGTGGTTGTTCGAGGGACGCCATTTAGAAGTAGGCGACGGAGTGGGTATCACCGCGTTGGGGGATAGAGTCTCCGCTCTGACGATCCCGGCGGTCAGGGGAAAGCACTCCGGGGAGTACGCTTGCGTCGCCGATAATCCAGCGGGTCGTGCTAGGCACAGCGCCCATCTCAAAGTGAACGGTACTGAAACGGCACGAACCACGTTATCAGCAAGCAAGATCGATTAAGTGAGACCGGCATGATCGTGTATCAGGCGTACGCATAGAGTTCCGGGCACGGTACCACCTTTGTATGCGTGTTACTCTTTGTTTTCCCCGGGAAACGAGGATCTTGTTGTCGCACTCCGCGGCCGTAGCTCGTAGTATTCGATATTGCGTACTGCCGCCGCTGCTGCTGCATCGTACGCCGTAAAAACCTCTACTGTCTGCTCTCACTGTTGTAATGGTATACATACATAAATATGTCTGGAAGTCTGCATTATCCGACTCTTTCTCCTTCCGTCTCTATCTCTCTATCTCTCTATCTCTCTATCTCTCTATCTCTTTCCCTCTTTCTCTCTCACACTTTTCTCTCTCCCGTTTGTCTCTTCGAGTTTCTTTACGTTATTCTCCCGTATCGTACTTTTCGAGACATCTACGTTTAGGTAGGTCGCTCGGTCGAGCGTAGATTTGGCCCGCTGGTCTACTCGTTGTCCTTGGGCTGCCGCGATTAAAGATAATTTGTCAGCGGTACGGGTCGCGCTGTACTCCCATTCTTTTCTAGCCCGCCTCTGTCCCTCCCTTTCTGCCTCTCGCTTTCCCTTTTATTTCTTACCCTCTCTCTCCTTCGCCCCCTCCCTCTCTCACTCTCTCTCTCTCTCTCTTCGCCATTCTCCCCAACCTCCACCCGATGTCGTTTTCGATTCTATCGCGACTGCAGATTGGAGGAGGCGCGGGCCAAAGCACGGTTTCCGATCTCGAAACGCTCGATAGCGTCGTCGAATTTTAGGGGGACGGTAAACGACACGGCGTGAGAAAGTATAGGCGAGTAAAGTAAATTCCTGCAATGAAGGGGCAACGCCGGGCGAAAGACGAGACGCATGAGAGTCTCGCGGGCGAGACGAGCAGAGGCGATGGAGGGCGATCGAAGGCGATCGAAGTCGAGTCCGAGATGGTCCGCGCAGGAATGCCCATTCGACCACGAACGAACCGCAGAAGGGATGGTAGGGCTATACCTGGATCTACCCACAGCCTACCGTTGCATTCCAGTCCTACCACGGATCACTCCTTTCGATTTTGGAGATGAACCGATCTATGCCGGACAGACAGCTCAGTGTGCTTGCATGGTGCCGGTGGGCGACACGCCCATCCAGATCAGGTGGACCCACGAGGGCGAGACGTTGTCGCAATTCAGGGGATACACCGTTGGGAAACTCGGGCCAAGGACGAGTATACTGCAGATCGAGACTGTAGCACCGGAGCACGCTGGACGTTACGCGTGTATCGCTAGTAATCCCTCGGGCAAGGTGGTGCACGAGGCAACGTTACGAGTCCACGGTTAGATCCAGAGTCAAAGGAGCCTTGAATGATAAATCCAATGATCGACCGATTCGGAATGAAAGCAACCGCGTCGGTGCCGAGACACCATTATGATTGCAGGCTTTATTGATGCATCTCCGTCGTTGCCGAAGCTGTCGTGTTTCCTTGGCGAAGCTTTCTGGACATACCGTTTGTCAGCGGAAGATCAAGTACAGTGCGTTGCTTTCGTCGCCGGGGACGACACTCTTGCGCGCACTCTTTACCTTCTTTTCTTCTCTCTCTCTCTCTCTTTCGTTTCCCCTCTTTTCTACGTCTCGTTCTCCCCCACCCCCCCCCCCTCTCTCTTTCTCTCTTTCTCTCTCTCTCTCTCTGGTTATTTTTCTTATCTCGTCGCGTCTTCTCTGCCCGGCTTTCTCTCTTTCTCTCCGTCTACGTCTATCTCCGTTTCTCTTCCTCTCAACTCGATCCGCCTACTGTTGAGCCGAGTAGTGAATAGCAATATCGGTCCAATATGCTGCGCGACCCAGCGATCGATAGCCTGTCCCGCCTCGTATCCGTGGCTAATCATTGCACCTCGTTTGGCCCCCCGCCTCCATCACCGATCGTCACGCTGGTCGTCGCGGATTCTTCCACGACTTTTCCCTCGCTTTTCCAATTTTTTGGCGCGTCTACCGGCCGAGCCGCGCGCAGGCTACGCGCTGCTTTTCCTTCGCGCGCGAACCATTTTCGCGTTACACGTCCCGGCCCCTTCCACGAATTGGCCATCGAGCTCGCATTATCGGTGGTTCACCGCGGTCACGCAGTTCTCATAGGTCTCACGATCGAGCTGTACGTCTCGTCGACTACCTTCGAGCGTCGATTTTTATCCGAGCGTACCCCCGTCGCGCTGCAACGCGTCCCCGCTCCAAAGATGACCGACCGACCATCCAACCGCCTCGATCACGAAACCTCTCGAGAAGCACCCCCGCCCTTCCATCTTGAAACGACACCCGGTTTCACCTTCGCCTTACCCAGCCTCACCACACGTCTCGCCTCGTTCATTTTGTGTATGCATACGTAGCCGGTAGATACTAACACGCATGCCCTATCTCACAAAAGAGTAGACGATCTCAGACGCGGTGCAGCATGATGGACCGTGCTCGAACATAAAAGTAACCCCTAGGCCCTGCACGCTCGCTGGAAAGCTCCTACGGAGCCCACAGCCTCTCTATCCGCTTGCTCTCCTTCTCTTTGTTCGTGCAGTAGACACCCGCATAATCATCTCGAGTTCCCGCATGCCGGATTATCGCAATGTTCGTCGCAGTTGCGGGGGTGAGTCGCGTTTCGTGTTGCACGCGACGAAACGAGCTGCCACGATCCGGGTCTCCGTTCATCCTCGACGACGATGGTTTTCCTCGAAAGATGCTCCCTTGTCGCGTTCAGCGTTGAGAGCGTTCGCCCAACGTGCGGAGATCCGGCTCGGCAGAACGACTGACTCCCGGTAATACTGCTAACTGGTGGACTGCGCGAAAAGAGCGAGCCGACTAACTCGTCCATTCTGCGACAGTTCCCCCCCGCTGGATTCTGGAACCGACCGACAAGGCTTTCGCTCAGGGCTCCGACGCGCGTGTCGAATGCAAAGCCGACGGCTTCCCCAAGCCTCAGGTTACATGGAAGAGGGCTACGGGTGAGTGATTTCCCCAGGCGTTATTTCACGGGGCATTTGCGAGATGCCGGATATATTTTTTGCTCCGTTTTCGCAACAGGAGACAGGCCTGGCGATTACACCGACTTGAAACTGAGCAATCCGGACATAAGCGTCGAGGATGGTACACTGTCGATCAACAATATCCAAAAGACCAACGAGGGCTACTATCTCTGCGAGGCCGTTAACGGAATCGGTTCTGGACTCTCCGCCGTGATTCTCATCTCCGTGCAAGGTGAGCTAAATATCCCTTTACCCGCTCTCCGGTGCAGCGAACGACGAATTTCGACGGATCTTCTCGCGCCATTGCAGCTCCGCCGCACTTCGACATTAAACTGAGGAACCAGACTGCGCGACGTGGCGAGCCGGCTGTACTGCAATGCGAGGCGCAAGGCGAGAAACCGATCGGCATCCTGTGGAACATGAACAACAAGAGACTGGAACCCAAGAGCGATTCTCGTTACACCATCCGCGAGGAGATCTTGGCAAACGGCGTTCTATCCGATCTGAGCATCAAGAGGACCGAGAGAAGCGATTCTGCCCTCTTCACCTGCGTTGCCACGAATGCCTTTGGAAGCGACGACACCAGCATCAACATGATCGTGCAAGGTACGCGCGTGCGCGACGAACGAATTAATTTGAATGACGTGCGATTTCGAAGAACCAGCGGAGATGATGCGCGACTTAAATTGCAGAGGTACCGGAAGTTCCCTATGGTCTCAAAGTATTGGACAAGTCCGGACGATCCGTTCAACTCTCGTGGGCAGCCCCTTACGACGGAAATAGTCCCATCACCCGCTACATCATCGAGTACAAGATCAGCAAAGGCTCTTGGGAAAGCGACATTGACCGAGTCCTCGTACCAGGCTCCAAACAAAACGTTGCCGGCGTATTCAATCTCAGACCCGCTACTACCTATCACTTGCGAATCGTTGCCGAAAATGAAATTGGCGCGTCCGATCCTTCGGACACCGTGACCATTATTACCGCCGAGGAAGCTCCCACTGGCCCTCCAACGTCCGTTCGCGTCGATGCTCTCGATCAGCACACTCTTAAGGTAAGCTCCACCGCCGCGCACTTTTCTTCCTAGCGCGAAGATTCGAAGGAAAAAAAAACGAAACGCGATGAAATTTTATCAGGTAACGTGGAAACCTCCCCCACGCGAAGACTGGAACGGTGAGATTCTTGGCTATTACGTTGGATACAGACTCTCCTCTTCCGAGAAACCCTATATGTTTGAAACTGTCGAATTCTCGAAGGAGGATGGAAAGGAACATCACTTGCAAATCATGAACCTCAAGACTTACACCCAATACAGCGTAGTTGTCCAGGCATTCAACAAAGTCGGTTCGGGACCAATGAGCGAGGAACGTAGACAGCACACGGCCGAAGGTGTACCCGAGCAGCCGCCCCACGACACGACCTGCACCACGCTAACGTCTCAGACTATCAGAGTATCTTGGATGTCGCCACCCCTTAGCGCTGCCAATGGAGTTATCACCGGCTACAAGGTGGGTAAACGGTCGATCGGGCAAAGGCGTACAAATCTCGAGTGGATCGATTCACGATCGATCGTTCCAGGTTATCTACGGACCCTCCGACACGTGGTACGACGAGAACTCGAAGGACACCAAGATCACCTCCTCCAGCGAAACCATCTTACACGGTCTCAAGAAATATACCAACTACAGCATGCAAGTTCTGGCTTTCACTTCCGGCGGAGACGGCGTTAAATCTGCACCGATCCATTGCCAAACCGAACAGGATGGTAAGAGGAGATGGAAATTTAATCGTACATCGGGGATCACAATATTTTGTTGGGATGGAATTATTATAACGTTCGCGATGAATTTTCAGCCCCCGAAGCCCCGATCGCCATCAAAGCTCTGGTCATGTCCGCCGAATCGATCCTGGTCTCGTGGCGCCCACCAAGCCAACCCAACGGAGTTATTTCTCAGTACACCGTCTACACGAAGGCCGACAACGCGGAAGAAGCCACCAGCCAAAAAGTACCTCCGAATCAGTTGACTCACGAAGCATCGGGATTGGACAAGCAGCGTAGATACGATTTCTGGGTAACCGCTAGCACAAACATCGGCGAGGGTCAGGCTTCCAAGATCGTTACATTGGCTCCCAGCGTTCGAGGTTTGGACATTCTTCGATCATCGATCATTCGTCTCTCTCTCTCTCTCTCTCTCTCTCTCTCTCTCTCTCTCTCTCTCTCTCACCCTCTCTCTCTCTCTCATCACCGTGTAATCTCGATCGAAACAGTTCCCGCCAAAATCGCATCGTTCGACGACAAGTTCACCGCGACTTACAAGGAAGACGTTAAGCTGCCCTGCCTGACCGTTGGAGTACCCGCACCGGAAGTAACGTGGAAAGTACGAGGCGCGACCCTTCAACCGAGCGACAGACTGCGACAACTGCCCGAGGGATCTCTGTTCATCAAGGAAGTGGACCGCGCGGACGCCGGAGAATACTCTTGCTACGTCGAAAACTCGTTTGGCCACGACACCGTTACTCATCAGTTGATCGTTCACGGTCAGTCCCTCTCTAGAAGGACCGGGGACGGATCGGGGAGCTCGAGTAATTTCGAATTTTCGCTCTTCTTCAGCCCCTCCTCACTCGCCGCAAGTCACCTTGACCGCCACCACCACCAACTCTCTGACAATGAAGCTCCGACCGCATCCGACCGACAATGCTCCCATTCACGGATACACGATCCACTACAAGCCGGAATTCGGAGACTGGGAGACCGTTCAGATCAGCTCTACCGCCCAAAAGTATACCCTCGAGAATCTGTGGTGTGGCTCGAGATATCAGATCTACGTAACGGCATACAACGGGTAAACGTCGAGTAGTTTCACGGAAGAAAATATCTCGGTTTCGCGGCCAAAGGGATTTTTACAAGGAGGATCCTTTCAGAATCGGAACCGGCGACCCCTCGGACATTTTGAACACGCGTACCAAGGGCTCGAAACCGATCATCCCCGAGGCAGCGAGATTCATCGAGGTATCCACGAACAGTATCACCCTTCACCTGAGCGCCTGGTCCGACGGTGGCTGCCCCATGTTGTACTTTGTCGTTGAGCACAAGAAAAAGTAAGGATATTCCCGAGAACGGGGAAGGATCGTTTTAGAAGGCGAGAAACGAATAAATGTCTCCCGCAATGCCCAGGCACCAGCAAGAATGGAATCAGGTATCGAACAACGTCAAACCCGGCGGAAACTTCGTCGTCCTCGATCTCGACCCCGCCAGCTGGTATCACCTGCGAGTCACCGCCCACAACAACGCCGGATTTGCCGTAGCCGAATACGAATTCGCGACATTGACCGTGACCGGAGGTTGGTATGAAACGCCGAGGAGAATTAGCAGCGGCGCTCGTAGCCGGTGCCAATGGTGGCTGGATTGAATGGTCGCCGTATTTTTTGTTCCAGGCACCATTGCACCGGCCCGCGAGATACCCGACGTGAACGGTGGTGGCAACGACGAGGATCCGATGAAAATTTTCATGGCTAACTTAAATCTGGTCGTGCCCGTCGTAGCAGCCATTCTCGTTATAATCGTTGCCGTCATCGTCATCTGCGTTCTCAGAGGAAAGGGCCACGGTAGCGATAAAGGTAATTATATACCTGTCCTCTGTTCGGCGAGCAGGTACGATCGCACCACCGGTGCGCAATGGTGGCAACGACAATACGGACGTCCGACGTTACTTCCCCTGGCTGCCGAGCTGGCTCGACGTTAACGTCGTGGTACCCGTCGGAGCTACCGTCGTCGTCATTATCGTAGGAATCGTTGTTATTTGCGTCGCTCTCTCGAGGAGAACTCGAGGCCCGGAACAAACACGGCTGCGAGGTATCTCATCAGCCGACGAGAAATATTACGAGGGACAATGTATACCAATTTTTTTTTATTACTTTATCTCGATAAGTAGCATAAGCTAACGGTGGATCCCGATCGGAAGGATGACTTCGCACCGGATAAGCCCGTCTCTCTCTCCCTCTCTCTCTCTCTCTCCTACTCGCGAATTTTCGTCGATATCGAGCGGAGTTCGAGGGCAAACTCGCGGGTCGAAGTTGTTTGCTCGACGATCGGATCCACGGGTTCGTCGTTCCTCGCTTCGATCTCTTCCCACCTTCCCCTTCCGCCACTCTCCTCCTCGTATATCGGAGCGTATAAGGAGGACGAACCGATATTGACAACGAGATAACTGCCTCGCGCGTCTTACCCTACGTTCTCGTTCATCGTACCACGCGTGCGCTTTCAGACGACGTGGTGTACCAGCAGACCGGTGTTGGGGGAGCTACTTTGGACAAACGCCGACCGGATCTTCGCGACGAATTGGGATACATCGCACCGCCCAACCGTAAACTGCCCCCCGTACCAGGCTCCAACTACAACACCTGCGATCGCATCAAGCGAGGTACAGTCATAAGTAAGCCCAAACTGCCAACACTTTGACTTTTAGACGACTTCTGATTAATTGTCTAGATGTTGTCGCATCGGCACGATAGTTTCCTCCGTCGTCTTCTATTAAAAGACACATCGACTCGCACGCGACGGTAGATATCACCAGCGCCGTTCCGAGCCGATATCCGGCCGAGCAACGGACACCACCACGCGCACACACGAGTTCACACACGTTTAGACAGTGCCACACGTTACACGTTTGCCTCGCTTCGAAATGTTCTCTATACGTATAAGGATGTATGTACCACCGTCGGAAGTCAAGTTCTTTCCCTCATTCTTGCGTCAACGATACGTCGCTGCGCGTACCAAGCGTTGGCCCACGTTCTCGAAACCACGGTGTGTCCCGATAATCACTCCCTCCCTCTCTCTCTCTCTCTCTCTCCCTTTGTCTCATTGTCTCTTCTTTGGCCCCCGGTGGAAACGAATCTTGGTAGGCAGCAGCGAATCGTACGACCTTTGTAGTATATGTTCGATAGGTGGAACAGGCTCGTTAAGGAGCCACTCGACTTGGGATCCGAGAAGACATATGTACGAAGAATTGAATCATTGCGCACCGAGCCGAAGATGTCCACCGCCGCCACGTATGGGCAGTGCCGAAGCTCTCTCGCACAGAGGTTGGTAACAGTAGTTTTGACGCGACGAAGCTCTCCCTCCTTCTCGTGTGTCTTTGCCACGGGCCTTCGTCTACCGCGAGACCGGTAATCGCCGGTTGCGAGGCCAGTTGCGACTAGTTGCCTCCGACCCTCGTAAGTCTTTTCTCGTTCGAAGAAATCCGCCCAAGGGCGGCCCTTCTCGATGTTATGCACGCTCTCGCATGCCTGCGCTCGTACCTCTGTTCGCAAACATACAACACGTTGCACTCACGAGATACGAACCCCTTCGATCCACCGGTTCTTCTTTTCTATCCAGAAGATCTCGGCTCGTCGTCTTGTCGGCTCGGAACCGACGCGATCGATCTCGAAGCCCGAGGAGTCGGACCCTCCGATAAGACGACGCACGGTGGACGCCGACATACTTGAATGTGCTTTTTCGTAATATTAATCTGCATGTCCTCGTTATCGATCAAGATTTATCATCGAGGAAGATCCGAAAGAAGCACCGCATGGAAGACAAGCGCGTTGCCGCTCGATCCGCTTTGCGAGACGAGCCGAGACGCGCTACCAGCGGCGCGAAACAGCGTCTAGAGTACCCTTTGAGATACCGTCGATCGAAAGCTCGCGGATAAGCGCCGTATCGGCAGAGTCTACCCTGGCTGATCTTTCCCTTCCAGGCATGGAGGACGAGATCTGCCCGTACGCCACTTTCCACCTTCTTGGATTCCGCGAGGAAATGGACCCCAGCAAGGCGATGCAGTTCCAGACTTTCCCCCACCCTGGCAACGGACACTCTGGCACCATGGGACCCCCGGTCGGACATCCCACCAACGCATCGGCCCACAGCCGCTCAGGATCTCAATCCATGGTACCGCGTCGCTCCACTTTTGCCCGGGAAATATGCGTTTCGACGCGGTTATACGATTCTCGATAACCGGGGAATAAGCCGTAACAAAGTTTCCACTCAAACCCTCTTACTGTACCGGTCGTTAAACCTCCGGTACTCTTCGTTACATCGCACGCTCGTAAACTGCTCCGAGAGTATAAAACTTACGCGTCCGATATAACTTGGCTTCCACTCATCCGCTTTACAGCCCCGTCAAAACGGCCGTTACTCTCGAGTCCCGTCCCAAGGAGGTGGTAGTGGAACCCACAACGTCTTCTCCCCGGAATACGACGATCCCGCGAACTGCGCCCCGGAGGAAGATCAGTACGGCTCTCAATACGGACAATACGGCGCTCCCTACGATCACTATGGCTCCCGTGGCTCCGTCGGACGTCGCAGCGTAGGATCGGCTCGCAACATCCCGGTTTCCGGATCACCAGAACCCCCGCCACCCCCGCCAAGGAACCACGACCAGAACAACTCGAGCTTCAACGACAGCAAGGAGAGCAACGAGATCAGCGAGGCGGAATGCGACCGTGATCAACTCGTGAACCGCAACTACGGCGGTCAGTACAAAGATTCGTGATCGGGCAGGGGACGAGAGGACCGGGTAGACCGACCCAGTCTCGGCCGTGCTTTCCTCTCGGTGGAACGTTCCTACGCCCTCCCCCCCCCCCCCCGCCGATGCCGCAAGGTCGATCTTTGCAACGTCTCGGTATTTCCCACGGGCTCGAGACTTAAGCTCGGACCGAGTATTAGATTTCCATCGAACTCGTAACGGCGGTTAAACTCGGCGAGTCTCTCGATGGGTTTCGTCCGAGAGAGTGTGGGGGGGGGGGGGGAAGGATAATCGTGGGGAGAGACGATAATCGTCGAGGCCTCGCGTGCGTCCGTGGCACCAAGAGGTTCGAAGACGGCACACGCGCATTTCTATGTCTACCAAAGGTCGGACATCTCTCGGTCCCCTGCTACTGCTCGCTCTTACGCAGTAGGCGATAGGCGTACGACGCGGACATCGCATGCCGAGTGAGTCGCAAAGGTACACGAATGAGGAAGACTCGCTCCGGACTCTCTGTGTCTTCGACCGTTTCTTAGCTTTCACGAATTGCATGCTACGTGTTGTCGTAGTAGTTTACCGTTGTGTCAATCGTGCCGTGTGTTTTTCTATTTCAGTGAATGCTCGCGGCAAGGACGGCATGACCACCGAGGAGATGCGTAAACTCATAGAGAGGTCAGTAGAGATCGAGTGAGCTTGGTTAACGGTGAACGATTAAAGCGTTACCGTTCCTGCCGCTGTGTCTCGAGCAGTTTCATTTCTCGAGAACTGTCGCTGATACTTTCGGGCACGATTCGGTCGATCGTCGATCGGCAGTCGCTTTGACTTTCACTGTGACTATCCGATTCTCGACTCTGCGTATACTTGCCTAGACCTACTCTCGTATCGCGAAACGCTCCCTTGCGTTTATCGTCGGCGTAGAGAACGTCACTTTCTCGCAGCATAGAGGCGATCGAGCGCACGGTGGCTCGGCTAGAGGCTTTTAACAATCCTCGGACGAAACATTTAACGCATCTTTGACCTTTTCTTGTTTCATGACTCTTTGCGCAGGAAGCCGTAAGTTCGTTAACTGATTATAATCAAATTCGGGTGCATTTCCACGTTGAGGGCTGTCCGTTAGAAAGAGAGAAAGATATTCAACAGCTTCAAAATACCTTTTGGTTCTCCTTTTACTTGGTTCTGCGCCTCATGTGAAAGCATCTACGAATTTTAGTTGCGTCGAAGATATAATAGAGAAAGCGAATGCTACGAGCGCGTTGCTTCAATATCCGATGAGAATAGGACCTCCGTCTCCGTTGAGAACGCTTGATCAAATGTTTCGCGTGTTTGCATGCCTTTACGATGGGGAGTGTCACTCGTCACGCAGTAGTTTTGACTAATTTGCAACTAGCCGTAGAGACACACGTGTCGATCCAGACGGATTCGTCTCCGCTACAGCTGTATCGCCCTTACCATTGCCACGGTCCCTGCTGTCGCTGCTGCTGGTGCTACTAACTTTAACAGTCGCTATCGTTTTAATATTTTCATCGTCATGTTTATCGGTGCTACGATCAACGTTGTTGTCGGTCGCGATTGTCGCCACCATTAGTGCATGGTATTCTCGTACACGGTTCCGCGCACGGACGCTCCCGTCGCTCTCTCTCTCTCTCTCTCTCTCTCTCTCTCTCTCTCTCTCTCTCTCTCTCCCCCCCCTCGTTCGCGGTCTCTCCCGGAGACACGAGGCGGACGGGGCGCGTCCGTGCGCTGCCGACGGCCCAGGTTTCAGAGGGTAGCCCCGGCGGTCGTCGCGGCCAGTGAAAATCCCCAATTGCCTGTTGCAGAAACGAAGCCCCCGGCCGGCAAACCGGCGCCTCCCACGGCGGTCACGGGGGACTCCTCACACCCTACGATACTGTGGCAGTGTAACCTGTAAACCATCTTCCGTGGTCTTCCGTCTCTCTCGTTCCCGGCGGCCGAAGACTCGAGAGAAGCGGAACGAATGCGCACGCTGACTCTTCCCCCGGTGCTGTCGACGTCGGTCCGATTTGCAACGATTTACGATTTTAACCAACATCGCCGCGAGTAGATAGGACTTCGATATTAGGGTGTAGGCGCGTTTGCGTCACGACGAGGCGTACGCTTCGCGATGGACGACGGCCAACGATACCGCGCAGGGACCGCCCCCCTCGCCTCTGACCATATCGCCTTAATCTTTAACTCTTTGGCCTTCTCACCGACTCCCTCCCCGACCTTCGATCGTTCTTTCGCTACGTACATCCCCCTCCCCCCCCCCCCTCTCTCGCTCTCGCACCCGACCAATCCCGTACCAAGGCCAGACTCGAAACTGCCAATCCCAAGGACTGCCCTGTCTCGAGGGGGGCACACGGGCCCGCGGGCCTCGCGGCGCCCGCGGCCGTCGGTCGCGAAGGCTGCGATTCGTGGTGGACCGATCGTCCGCGGGAGCTCGTCGGGTAGGAAGGCGAACGAACGCTCCCGCGGGACGGGTCATACGCGTGCTCTCGGCGACGGTGGATAAGTCCAAAGACACGGGGGCCTTCGCGCGATGTATCCTAGGTTAAGGCCGTCGATTTCAGGCTACGAAGAGTCACGGGAAGGATCGATGCACATGAGATTAGTTGCTCGCTTTTTAAGTCATGGTTGTGCCACACTGCCGCTTCGCGCGGGCATACGATATATACATACACGATATATTAATATACGTATATACGATTTATAATTTCGTAACGAAGGTTGTGTCCCCTCGCCCGATCCGAGAAAAAGAGAAAAAAAAAAAAAGGAGAGATAAGGGAGAAAGAAAAAGGTACGCGCCCCGTTACCCCCTTGGCGATCGAGGATCTCGAGTCTCGTACGTCGCGGAGAGCAAGCGCGGAACATCGTTTCTCGCGTTTAGGACGACCTTTGGTCCCCTTTCCTTCCGTCGGAGGGTAATACGTACCGCGCAACGCCGACCGACCGTGGCCGTAGGAAGAACGCGGCACGCCATCGGAGATATAACCAAGCTAATACTCGACCAGGCCACACACTCGCACCACGCATAACGACACTCGATACACGCCACACTCGCTATCGGTTTTTAATCATCCTATATACTTAGTCCGCTGTACACACCTATTAATCACACGCTAATCTCGAGCAATTACGATGTACGTAAATTTAACGATAACGCGACGACGATTATTACACGTGTAAGCGATTCGAGCAACAGATACTGGATTAAACGTAGGTAGGTCTTAAGCCGGACGGATGGTCGCGAGTAGCGCCGTTTCTCGCGGATACTGGCGTCGAAGTCGGGCCCGAGTATCGGCAGACGCTCTTGCACGACCTCGCGCCAACGTACGGTTGCGGCGCGTGTCTCATAGTTGGTTTTTATCACGACACTATTTCTAGATATACATATAAATATACGTATATATATATATATATACATATATACATATATACATACATATATACATACATATATATATATATACATATATATATATATGATATATCGATACCTTGGAAGTAGAAGGGTTAATATTTATTTTATATGGTTTTTGAGAGCAAAAAATTTTACTCGTCGAAGTACTTTTTTCCGCATTGCATCTTACACGCTCTATATTTTAAATAATACTCCGTATCGTTCTCCTTAGTTATCGAATAAAAATAATTATCAAGGATTATTTATTATTGTTAATGAAAATAATTATTAAGAATTATTTTTAAAATCACTTTAAAACCGATTCGTTTTATACGAATCGATCCTCTTTCCACTGATAGAAACGACAGAGTTTGGTCGAGCGATAACCACAGCTTGATATTGTCAAATTAGGGCATCGGCCCTTCCACTCTCAAGGTATAGGCGTATACGAGATATTCTTCCGCGATTTTATCGCCGATCGTAAAAGTAAATCACCTCGCCTAGTCAACCTATAGGATACTCTTTCGACCATCCAGCAACGTGCGTTTTGATTAGCCCTTTGCAGTGCAGCCGCTTGAATTTTAATTGACGCACAACAATCGATCCTTCGAAACCTCTTGATCGGTATCGACTTTGAAAGAAATCGGTTTTAGGATGTGTTTGCCTTTTACAAGCGCCGCCTGCAATATCGGAAAACGCAGCAGCTGTCCTTTGTAACGAGCCTTCATAGTATCTGTTTGCAGTTTACCCGTATATCGGCCGCACAGTGCCTCGGTCACTCTGCGCGCCAAATATCCACCGTAAAATTTTAACTCGTGCCCTTTGTCCTCCTTTACTTTCGGACGGTATTACGCTGGCCACCGCTGCCCCTCGTAAAACCCGCCTGGCACGGGTCATCCTGAATTTTTAGCTATTTTATTAATAAATGCGGCACGTGCTCGCGATTGTGCACACGTGGGGCGTTTTGACAACGCCAATTGCCTCTGCTCGAAATATAATAATCCTGGCCCGGACGCCGCTTGTACGCGACACGTTATTTCTAAACAATCGTGCGTAGATTTTGTACGGAAAAATAATATTCGCTATACGCATGATTATAATAGATAAAGTATTGAACCTTCATTTTATTTAATGTATACAAATGTGGGAAATGAGATCTGGAAGAGGATTTAAAGGTTACTTTGTAAAGTTGAAAACGTGGATTGTGATAATTATTTTTTAATGAATTTATTTAAAATTTGTGTGGAGTATTTTATGAATATGTAAAGAGCGAGAGAGAGAGAGAGAGAGAGAAGCTCGTAATTCCAATCGATCGTCAGATTTTGAATGGTATAAGGTCCTATTTGTTGTGATGTTTCCGGGATGATCGAATTAAGCTCGATTATTGATTTTATTAGAGGCGTGCTCGTGGTAGAGCATAGAGAGTGCATCATTAGGGGTCCCGCTGAATATATTTGATATACCGAATCGAGCGAAATTAACGTGCAAACACTACGGTTGGTTTTCCAAGGCTATTATAAGTGGCTCAGGTGAGCAATCGCAATTAACGACTGTAATTAGTCCTCCGTTTTGCAGCAATTATCCGATCTACGTTCATACCGAATGAGGCGAGATTATTCAGGGTGTAGCATCGGATAGAAGTAGTTAAGGAGCAATTTTGGAAAAGAGATATCCGTTAAAACTCCAGGTTTTTATCTCTAAAAAAAACTCGTGCCTCTTATCTATTCTCGCTCTACCTACACGCTCTTTAGTCGAAAATAATGTTGTATATCACGATTTCCCCTTTAATCGTTTTCTCGATAGTAAAAGTAACATCTTCCCTAATCTCAAACAGCAACTTGCTAAATTCCAATAAAGTAAACTCAGAAAAGTTAAAGTTTAAAATTTGGCCGCTATTTTTCCATTCTTTAAATACGTATTAATACGTCTAAAAGAGGCAATAATTTATGTTGTATAAATTGGCAAGTTATCTAACCGTTAACCGCCCAATACGTACCATCGACAAATTCCTTTGATATAGGATTAGCGCGATAAACGTTCTGTACATAGTTTCGAAATGCCTTTATGGGCCAATCACGAAAGTTGAACGCGTAAACAGTTATTACATCCGTTCACAATAACCCGAGGTAACAACTTTAAATTGCAATAGCCAAACGACGAAGCGAGCCATTTAGAAGTCGCTACTCTCCGGGCGGTAAACGAACGAATAATAATGTCCTTTCGTTTTTAGATTCATCAGGGCGTAGAGATGGCTCAACAAGTAACTTTGCCTAACAAATCCAACGTACAACATTTGCGCAAGCTACCGGCTCTTGACATTTAATTATCCCTTGACTGGAAACAAAGTCGTCATTATCAATGTCCCCAGGGCGGCTTGCGCTCTCTTCAATAAACCGGGTATGCCGCGTGCTGTGCATACGCGCTGTACAACAGTGTATTCCCCTTAAATTCCGCGGTGTTGGTCGAACATTACACGCCACGTCTCTTTGCGCATTTGTTCCTTTTCCCCCTGCGACTCTCGAACCGTGGAATGACATTTTTCCATTTAAATGTTGTACCGTCTTTACAAAGGAATGGAGAGTTTTCCTCGGTACGTACCTCCATGATTCTGTTATTAGTCATTGATTGTGGGAGGAAAGAGGCTTTTTTAAAAAAGGATCGTGTATAATTGAAGACAGAGCCAGGCATGGTGAAAAAATTCTGTCATAATAATTGTAACTTCAAAGAAGATTGTCGAAGCGTCTTGAATTGGCGAAGACGTCGATGCATTGTGAAATGGAAGGGATTGCAAAAGCGTCTGTTTAGTGTAGACGTCAAACATTCAGCCTGAGAGTGAAGAGCTCCTGGCGACAAGCATTCGTATCACGAGTGGTCTCTTTTCGAAAATATTCAGACACACTGCTTGTATCTTTAAGTGAGGAGAGGATAAGGAAAAATGTTGGTACATCATTGCTATTTATCCATACAATATGAAATTCGATACATCGTCAAGCAGTTTATCGTTTAAATAATCAATCTACTGTCATTGAATATTAATCGATGTTATCGCTTGTACCCGTATAAACATATTCCAATCGGCATGCCAGCGACTTCTACGTGTATTTTTATTGACAATGTCCAAGTCTTCGCGATAACGATTACGTATAATCTATGTTTATATGTATATTATACAACGAGGTCTAAGAAAAATATTTTTAATCGATCATTAGCCAACATTATAAATATTTCTAACTTTTTTATCCCGGTGCAGCCACCCGAGGATCCGATTTTCTCTCCACGCTTTTCCCTTATTAATTACGTGCATCTACGCAATCGCAAATACAAAAAGAAGTGTATAACGCTCCCTAATAATCGATCGAAAATACTTCTCTTCGATAATGATCGATTTAAATACAAAACTCTATGTGACGAATGCACCACTTTGTTGCACAAAGCTCATCCATGCCATCTCGCATCGATAAGACACTCTCGTTTATCGATCCCAAGATATCATTCATCGCGCTCACTCCGCGATGACAATGGCATCTCGAAAGCAAGCAGAGCGCTTGGAGGAACCTCCTTTTTTATTCCCCCTGGATTTTTGTTCTGTTTCGAACTTAATTTCCTCCAGCCTCGAAGCTTCCTGCCCGCAGCCAATGCCGACGCTCCAATATCGACTGAGCAGCGCGGGCCAAGCGATGTTATTACTCCTCAATAATGAGCATTTGCGGAAGTGACTGCGAGGCGACGAAGGCACTACAGGCTCCTGTGGAACCGCTCGACCGGGGATGACGAGATGCTCACCTGAGGGCCCTCCAGGGCGCACCCGGTTTTTATCCGTCGTTACCAACATCGACGGGGGGATTTAAAGTTGGCCGTGCCCGACTGAAGAACGCGAGATGCATCCAAGGCTTTTCAATCGCTGAATCCAGGCCCCGCGCTAACGATGGAGTGTTGCACGCTCCTTGAATTCATTAACGCCTCGTATGTTTTTAAGGTTTTGGGAAAACATTGGAGTCTGAAGAGCAGTCTTGAGGGGAGTGACTGTGGCAAGGACGAAACAAGGATATCGATCGTCGAAGGAAGGCTTTCTCCGCCATACGAGGTTCCTATTATTGGTTTGGAGTAACACGATTAGTGCTTGGTTAATAAGTAAATGGTTGACTGTAAGTGCAGATGTTTATTCAAGTTCTTTCTGTTTATTATGGTAAATATCAAGGTAGACTTTGGTTATATTAAAACGTCGTGTTAAAGTTTTAAGTGAATCATCTTTAGAGGATTAATGATGAAATGAATCTCGCGGATTGAGAAAATACACCGTGGTCATCCAATTTCAATTTTTCTTAAGAGAAGAAATAGAGTGATTAGAGCGTGGTTCATATGTATACTAAATGTGGTGTCCTATATACGTATCTAACGTAGTACTCGATAATTATACGGCACGTTAACAATGCGTGTACATCGGCACTTCTATTCTCGATTTCGATATTATATTTATACAGCACAAATTAACACATGTACTAATATCTGAATAATTTGGTACATTTTCAAAATCCCATTTTGCACGAATACGTACATAAATAGCCTAGACTCGTTGCTCCTGCTGAAAGGTATCACGTCCGTAGAATATTAGCATTTGTCAAAGTTGAATACCGGAATGCGATGCTTCGTCGAATATTCGATTAATTCTAGGCGTGTAATGATGACAGCACGGCGGGCCACTGAAGCCGTTTAAACCGTCGGGAGGTCGTTTTGCGGCGATCGAATATAGCCGCTCTCGATGCTGAAGAGGTTAGTGGGATTCGTTGTGGCACGTGGAGCGTGGATATAAAGAGGCTCTGGTGAGTTTTAAAAAACGCCGTCGATGGCACGATTTCAAAAGTCAACAGCTATTATTCCATCGGGGTGGCTATGAGCATCGATCGGCCTCTTCTCCACGAATTTCCCTGAGCGAAAATTCCTTCGGGGATTTTGCGCATCGATCTAAAATTTATGCGGTACGGAAAACACCCGTGACGAGAAATCGAGGATGTTTAGAAGTGTTACGGAAACAATATTTCAGAATAAACGCTATAGGAGAATTCGATCGTCCTCTTAATTTTCGATATCGACTACTTGAATCGTTTAACACGTCATTGAGAAAATTTACCAAAATCTTGGTTCGCATATTTTAATACGTCTTTAAACACTTCTACGTACTTCTCGTGGACATTAATTTTTTAAATCGCGATTTAAGGCATATGAGAAGTTTACATTGAAATAGTTACGGACGGTGTATAATTACATTTGTTCATGAACCACTGTTTTACATTTATTCTACTATATACAATTATATTTAATTATTCGAGTAAGTTTATAAAGCTCCAAAAAATATTGTAACATCCCACCATGTAAAAAGTATCAATTTATAGAATTCACCATTCCTAAATCTCAAGAGACGTAATTTCGTCCTGCAGAACGATAAACGTTCGAAACTAGCTCAACGCGTTCACTGCCAACCGCGACATATCTCGCAATTTCTTCTCCTTCCTTCAAAACATTACAAATGCCACTGCAAAACTATATCTGCGCTCTAACTAATACCCAGTTTAAAGAAGTTTCGTCTTTTTCCTTAAAACAAACTTTGGCAGCCGGGGCAAGGCCTTAATTCTCCCGCAGCAGACGTGTTGAAGTTAATGATTTAGGAACCGCCGGAACTGTCGTACGTATCAGGTGTAAATCCAGCAGCGGTGGATAAGTTGCGATCTACCTAGACCTAGGCCCCTCCAAGCACGTCTATCGTCGCTCTTCGAGGCACACTTGGGATTCCTCCAACGACAGGCTCGCTTAATAATTTCGCATTAGACTCGAGCAAATTACGACCAGGAAGCCCCCGCCTCCACGGGCAGAACTTTCCAAATCTTTATCACTGGCGCAATTGCTTCGCGCTTTAGATCCGTGCCGAAACTACTCGAAAGTCCGGCGGCTTTCGGATAGAAGTGAATCACGAGCGATTCGGCTAACGCGATTATTCCGAGGGCATACACTTCGCCAGGATTTTTCGTGCCTCTTCTCCTCTCCACGCGTGCCCGTAAAAGCCCACAGGACTTCGTGGCTTTAATGCTGCTTTGTTGCCTGCGAGGGGATTAAAATTTTAAGTAGGCTACAGGACGTATTTCGTGGCGCAAATGTTGCTGGTTATATACGAGAGGTTAAGATTAGAGTAATGCATTGCAGTTCGGATTAGTCAAAAAGGGTGGGGAAATTTTCGTTGAACTCGAGTGGAAATATTGTGTAAATGCGCTTCGAGATTTTAAATTGCAGTAAGCTGCTTCGCGTTGATTTAAGACTATCGTAATACGATGGTTGGTGGTATTTTAATGGTTTCACAATTATCGCGAACCTTGAGTAAGAGTTTAGGATACTTGCTTTTTACCATATGCACTCTTTATTCATATCTCAAGATTTTATTCGTCTCCTCAAACTTGGGACGGATTTATTTGCGTATTCAACTGCGAAAGAGAAGAGATCTTTTCAAATTGTCGATGTTTTATTTATATATATTATCATGAAATCTGACAAAATTTAATGTGTCTTATCAGTCGAACAACGTGATTTTGAATTACATCGAAGTAATCAACCGGTGTTATTTTAGGATATCCTGCAAATATATACAGAATCGGGAATTAGATTCCAATACGCGTTCCGAATATGTTCCATTATTCTGTCGAAGTAGATCAAGGACAATTTCTGGCATTGCCCCCAGGCCGAACGCTGAGAATCTTTTTATAAATCGAAGAAAGCTCCTCGCGACAAATCGATGACGCCGAACCGAAGTAGACGGCGTGTCTGACACTGGCGAACTCGGCACGTGTTCGTTCTCCTTTCCGCATGGGCGCAGATATTATTTTACGCGCCTCAACATTTCCGCTGCCAACCAAATTATCCGAGTAATTTCGAGAAATTTATCCCTATCTTAACATCTCTAGAAACGAATTTCTGATAAATTATGGTTATGAAGTTATGGAGTTTGGACATTCAGTCGACTAACACCATAAACCAAAATGCGGAATTAAAAATAAGTGCATATATACGCTTGCTATAGCCACAAGAATCATTTACTTGCGATTAAGATCATTTCAAACGAGGTTCGAAGGACACATTTGTATTTCATATATTTAATAAATATATCATATATTTATTCTACCGCTCTTACACTCGCATTGTAGGAGTACGCAATGACCGTCAATATAATTCAATAAGCAAAATCGGTTTACTCATGTGGTGACCCAGTATGCAAATAAACAGGCACTCACCATTGCGTGATGAAGTCCGTGCCGATGGTGAAAATTGGCGCGGAAGTGCGATTAGCCTCGGTGCCGTTCAGGCTGCTCTCCGTCCCGTTCACCTCCATTCCAAAGTCCCGAGAACGCGGTGGCAGCCACCTTCAGAGCCACTGGCACCCTCGCCTCAGTACCCAGTCACCTTTCGGGCATCCTGGAACCAACGTGACGAGCTGATAAGCCGCGACGCCCTCTGATAAACCTGGCAAATGAGGATTTAATAAGGGAAGTGCAGCAGTTCGTTAGATCCTTGAGTACCGGTGACGTGTCGAGAGACTTTGTCGATCAAATCTTCGATTAGTCGGATGTTTTCTCCTTTTTTCGCCTACCGCATTGTAAATGATCGATTTGATGCGAGGTGTAAGAAAATAAGTGTAACGACTTGTTTTTTTTAGGACATTTATATCGATTAATATACGTGGTACATTTAGTAAATGATAGATTGTTGTGAAAAAATGAATGTAAAATGAAATACTTCAGAGTGCAAATGTTTAGCTTTTTTTTTGGGAGAGTGAGTCTGGTATAATTCGTTTTATTATTAACTCCGGTGTGTATCCGTTACTGCCGAATATGCAAACAGTAAACCGTTATAAGCGCATCAGCTTTGAATATAAAGGCTGAATTTAACGCGAAATCTCTTCCTGCACGTTTGCATCGATATCGACGGAACAGGGGCAAATTTCGTCGATCGCCCGAGTTACTTTCTTGGGACGTAAAGACACAAAACGTACACATCGCGTTGCATTTCCTAAAATTATGCGGCGTGCAAAATACGTATTCGCACTTTACTGGGTAATAAACAACTAATGGGCTTAAGGATATTCCGTACCACATCTACAATATGATTATTTATGAATTTCCGCGAAAGCTCATTATCCCGGCACAGCCAATTAAGTTTAATTATTCCTTTAACAATCCTGCAGGAATTAATATTCATCGCTAATAAATGTATTCGCGGTATCGAGTGTTATTCGTCGAATCGTTGAAATAAACATTTCGTTCCACGTTCAAAGAGCGCGACCGATTTTGAGTAAATCCCTTGGTAAATAACGCGCATCATTTCGCGTCAGATCGCACGTATAGAAATTCCCTGTTATTCGAAAAGTAGCAAAGAAAAAATCAAAATGTCCTCAAATTTTCTAACCTCCCCACAGGCCGCAACTACGAATCAATTTTAAACATCACCCTTCAATAGCTCGATAGCCACATCGAGCAAAAAGTAATCTCCATTCAATGCATCGCTTAATTATTTTAAAAAACACGCATGACGTATTAAAAAACCAAGTATCAAACGAACATCATTCTTTGCTCGATGCGACCATCGACCTATTAAAGACTTACATCAAGATCCGAGCATAGAACTTAGACGTAATTCAAATATCACCATTCGTCTTCCCTACATACACACACACGCATACACACACATGCGCGATTCACCTCATTTCTCTCGTTGCCCCATTCAAAGTTTTACAACGCCGGCCAGAATTGTTCCGTCGACCTTTCAAAAGTAAACGAGGACCTCGTACTCTCGCCCGACCCGCGGATCCCTGAATTTGGCACGGCCAGCATTATCAGCCAATATTATTTTTTATGGAGCGCGCCTGGAAGGTCGCACAATGCGGCCTTGCGTGCGCGCCGATAATAATTAACATCGAGGGCTCCGAGGAGTTGGCCGAAGGAACACGGCGGCGACATTATTCACAAACAAAACCGTTTCGGCCCCTCGTCCTTCCGCGTCTCTCCTTTTTCCCCCGTGTCCTCCTGGGGATCCGCCCGCGGATGCGGGGTGCACAATGCGAAAAAGGATTTCCCTCTGCCACTCGACGAGACCCCAATTAGCACGGCCCATTAATGCATCGTCCATGAAATTTAGAGTCCTGCTCTGCCCCTTTTCTATCCCGCGACAACCGATCTCCAGCGACGCACGGTGATCAAAGTTTTATCCTTGAGTGGACGGAATGATCGTTGGATGAGCTATATACACTCTGGATGCCTGATCGTTATGATTATATTTATTATATTTGTAAGGGAGAAACTTTAATAAAAGGGTTTAATAAAAGGGTTCTTTTTTATTGATGCATTTCTTTTTTCTCAAGTAGATAATTATCTATACATTTCTTTTTTTTAAGTAGATAATGTTTAAAGGAGTTAATTGGTTGTATATCGCGATAGACTGGTTTAGGAAGTCGGGATATAGTTGCGAATTTTGTACGTCGAGGAACTGCTTTTGGGGAAGAGCCGGTGCGCGTGAAACTTGAAATTTTCTCGCTACATGGCAGGTTGTAGCGGTTAATTTTGTTTGGACGTCGTTAAGTAATTCATATGGAAAAGGTATACAAGGTAAATGCGGCTCGAGGATGCTCGAGTCAAAGTACAGGCCCGCTTAATTTCCTCCTTGATTATAAAAGTACATTTTTTATTGCGAGCCCATTGTATTTACACCCTCCTTTGAATTTTAAAGAGAAAAGGGAGAATATAAATTGGTTTCGCGTGTACTCATCTTCCACTTTGCTATGCACGACGCAAAATTTCAGAAATTAGTCCTCGGCGTGTATAGAAGTTTCGGGGTATTCCTTTGTCCACCAACGCGCAGTGGCGAATGAAAATGAAAATACCAAGCGTAACCATCGGAATTGTTTGTACCGATATATTTATCAATATATTTTTATTTAATCAAATGTACTTCGAAATGATCGAAGGAATTTTTTTTCCAGCTGAAATTAGGGTTTTTACCACTGTGCGATAATTATGGATCTGACTTGAGAATGTCGCTTATCAAACGAGAACTTCGCAGCTAGTCGCCACGTTGTTATCCTCGTCGATCTTATCACGATTTTTCGATATTGAATTTTCGATCTTTTGTCGTGAAATTCCTTACTCGACAATCGCCTTACTTACGATTTTGTTCAAGGCTAATCCTCATGTTTACGATTTTATTCGCGAGCAGTATCCCATTTGCAAGCCAAATTAAAGCTCGAATCCGAACGCGCTCTATTTAACCACTTTATTGCGTAATTTTATTATCGCATTGTAGCGTTTAGAAACAAAGGAGGATCTGGCTACAGGGCGCTCTTGCTTTTGTTCATTCGCAACTACGAGCGAGACTCGTGCCCTCGAATTGAGAATATAATCCACGACCAAAGCTAAGGCGCAATCCCAGTTTTCGAGTGTGATTTATGGCCCGAGAGTGACTCGTTCTCACGAGACGAGGGTTTAAAGGCAATATTGTTCCTCGACTCTCTTCCTCGCTTTATTTCCGAAAAGTCGATAACGGAACGCAGTGCGAAACCGATCGGAGAACATTTCGAAGTTCGCGGAAACATCAAACTCCCATACCCAACATCACCAATAAATATTCTAAATTCGATAGAAGCCAAAGTAATCTCCGTTACACGATGTATAAATTCAAAATGTACTCTTTACGACAGCCATACTGACTTCCCTTACTGCTAAATCGCGTCTTAAATAAAGTTTAACACTTTAATCAGGGAATCGGATCGTTTAGGGTGTGCGCGCTTACTGCTTAGACGAGGAAGCGCGAACGTGGCCAGAAGTCAGCAGGCGCGACGGTCTCTGATTCCAAAAATAAAGGGTCCTATCACGCCTGGCACGCGAGCGAGGAGCACCCTTTTGCCATCGGATACCGTTGTGCTCGTTACCTCGCCTATGGATCTGCCTGCAAATCCCTGGCCCTGTCCGTCGCACAAATCCAACTGGGGACTTTCTGACACCTTGTACACGTCAGATTACACCCACTTCGGTGAATTTATCATGGCAGTTACCAGTCACCGAGGAGAACCTACCCACACGTATTCCTTTTTCTCCCGCTCGATTAATTACAACCGTCAGAAATGCGTGAATCCGAGTGGAAAAATGTTCCGAGAAGAATAGTTCTTGATAAGTATAATTGGGGGATAATATTTTCTTATTGAGTTGATTACGAAGAGCGAGACGTGGATACTTTTTGTGGATAACAATCTTTTCTGGATCGTTTTGGATGAATTATTATTTCATCGCAGTTAACGATCTTCGCTGTATGCGCAGAAAACAAGTTTCGAATTTTTGGAATTTTGGATTTTTGGAAATTTTGGACGTGATCAAGAAAGTTAAATGTATATCGATCTTCGAATAATTCTGACACTCTTATATTCCGCAATGTTTTATATACGTGACTAATACCGATCAAACGAAGTAGCTTGGTTATGCCGTTAGTCGCTTTGAATGTCGCATTTTTTTCCCGATACTTCAGAAATCCACGATATTTCTATATTCGAATAGTTTTCCTTCATCAAGTTTCTGTCTTCGAAGTAACATGAATCTAGACTAACGTGAAGCAATTTTAAGGCCAGAATCCCCGTTTCAACCTGAATAATGGCTAATGGGTTGGGCAGGAGGGTTGAGAAATATTTTCCAAATTTAGATGCAATCTCTAATTTATTCCATGGCTCGTAAGCTGGTAGTCAGAATTAAAGAATTGCGTGCCCCGGGCACATTTTTCGGGTAGCGGGCGCATCAGAAAGCATTTGTACGTGACATTGAAACGACACGAATCATCCTTATTTCGCCATGCTCCAATTTTCAGCTCTGAAATAGCCGTCCTCTGCCTCGACTTCACCTTCGAAGGGGATTTTTAACGAGACTCAATCCTGACGCGCGAATAACGCTCTACCTGGAGATAAATTCAGGCAATCAAGCTTTCGTGCTGATTTATATTATCCGTAGAAATATACTTGGAAAGCTTGATCGTTCGGAGCTGCTGTGAAACGTGAGGATTATATAAAGTAGTATGTTTTTTTTACGTTAGAAAGACAGTAATTGCTCTTGTTGTGCGCGATCATTTGATTTTGAGCTTCGAAAATATATCCATCCCCCGCTTGTACTCCGTCTTCGAAACAAACTTTTCGCAGCTTCCAAAGATCGCTTTTCGATAATACTCGAGGCGAGAACGAACTCCGGTAATCGAGCGATTATCAATCACGATTAATTAACACCGAACGGAGAACCGAGAAATTTAATTTACTCCACAGGGTGTCTAATTACAAATCACCCTTGCTCGTAAGTTACGCAGCAGGCAATTTATATGTAATTATAAGTAATGGGGCTATTAATATTACTGTAAAGCATGAAATGTATATAAAACAGTATTTTTTTCAGACGGTAACACAGAACTTTGGAATAAATTAAAGCTCAATAATCTGCACTTTTTATTATAAATTTTTGATGCGCAATGAATCCTTGTATAGCAAAGTGCAATAATATTTTATTAATCAAGGTAAACAAACAATAAGACCAAACAACTCAACAATATAAACCGTCTGTTTAACACTTTATTACGAATCGCCTCGCATCGATATTTTTGCAATAATCGATACAAAAGTACCAAAGAAATTTTAAAAGGTTCTGCCGTTAGAATCTCCATTAAACTTACGTCTTTTTTTTTCGTCACGAATGATGTGCAATGCAATAATTTGTTGAATCGAAAGTAACGCGGCTCGATTTAACCTCGCTACCGCTTCAATTACGAGTTTCAAATTAGCCGTTCTCTACTTTGGCCTCACCTTCCGAACAAACTTTTGACAAGTTGTAAGCGTGGCGTATCGATAACGTTTTGCGCGGAAACTAAATCGAGCAATTAGTAAGGGCGGCAAATGAACGCACCGGTCGCGGGCTCGGGCAATTTAGTTATTTCTCCAAAGGTTTAATTACTAATCACTTTAAACCCCGGCATTCGCAACCGTTAATGTAATATGCAGTTATAAAACCGAAAATGTTGTTTCATTAAAGGGTGCCGTGGCTCGCGGCAGCCCTGTGGCTCGATGTTTTTTTTTCCCAATGTATTTGCCGCTTAGTAATGCCAAACGTATATAAAAATCATCGATAAAAAATGTATTCCAGAGAAAATTTTATCCTGGTAAAGTATATCGCGAAGAATTGATCGAGCGAGGGAAGGAAGGAATTTCTTAACTTTATCGCGATATATATTATTATAATACTGTTATTATGTATAATTATATTATTATAATACCTTATATATAATTATGCAAATCAGAGTATCCCTTTTATAATAGTTCACAATATCTCAGATTTGATATAATTTAATATTTAAATCTGGAATAAATTTTTCGACCGTAAAGTAAGTGTATCACATATGTATTTTCTCCGAACAAAGCTTCCGCATCCGTTATTCATAGGATGCATCGTGGACATCTGAATATCATTCGAAAAATAACGTCAACGTTGAACGAAGTACGAATGTGATGAATTCAAGATAGGCTCATAAATAGGTATAACCACTCCTAGGGTCCAGATCGTGGCCGGATAAATATTATAATATATACGGGTACGAGAAGTACATGCGAATATATGTTCCACGTAAACATCCGCGGGTAATGCTTTTACAACTTTTTCACCCATAACGCTTCCGACGAAAGTGTTTAAAACTTTTAATTGGCGTACCATTCGAAGGGATAAAAAAAAATCACGAAACAGGACCGCAGTGGCATCGAGTATTCGCTCTACAGAGACAAGGTTCGTTCCAAACCAGAAATGAGCTACACCTTCGAATAATACGATTGCGAATCAAACGATCTCAAGGATTATCCGCATCCACAATAGGTTCAATCGCGGTATCGAGTTAATTTCAATGGGACGGCCATTTCAAATAGGAAATCGACGATTTCCGTTCTCCTTCCGTTCGAACAACGCGCCCAAAAATTCGTGGGATTTCGAATGCGCGCCGGGGTAAACTTTTTGGCTTATCGTCACGCTTCATAGTTCCTCGTTTCCCCCGATTTCGACCATTTCCACGGTTCAAGGTGAAAAGCATTTCGGTCCGCGGCAATCTCGTTTTCGTTTTATCACGTCGACGTCCCACATTCGCTGAGCCGTATGCAAACCGACGATACGGATATTTTTTACTCTGGCGCGTATTGCGCCGCTTGTGTTGCCGGGCGCAGCGCGCCGGTGAAGCGATATGAAATGAATGAGCCACGGCGCCAATCCGAGGATCGATAGGAAATCTCTACGGGCCAAATTTTCCCCGCGAAACCAATCTTACAGCCTCTGTTCGCGAGGAACTTGCGAAAGCGAGGATTTAATATTTAGTACCAGAGTCGATAATCTTGACGAAGAATGTGACTGCTTATCGGGAAGAGGTTGTGTAAGGAGATATGCACGCCGCTTTGTAGTAAGATTCGATCGATCGACGAGACATCGATGTATCTGTAAAGTCACGCCAAATTATAGAGGTTTGATCGGAATTTATTCGACGACACTCTCTTAGTTGCTCTATTTCCAAAAACTCCATAACGGAGCAAAGCGTGAAGTTGATCGAGGAGTGTTTCGAAGTCGACGAAACTTAAAATTTCCTGTTTCAGCGAGCTTGGCGTGTCATGGAGGTGATATGAAATAAATGAGTCACATCCTGAATCCAAAAGTCGATATATAAAACTGATCGAGGATTATTTCCAAGCTCTATTTCCTAAAACTAAAAGTGTAAAACTAATCAAGGAGGCTTTTAAAGTCCACGATGCTTAAAATGTCCTGTTTTGTTGGCGCGTCATGGGGGCGATATGAAATGAATGAGTAAGAGCGCGAATCCGAAGATCGATATTAACCGGAGGGCCCTGGGGGGATCTCAGGGCCGACTGTCCCCGAGATTTAGAGCTGGCTTTCACCAAAGATCCCATTATCGGCGTGTCAAAGTACCTCGTTACCGACCTTTTATGCCCGCATCCTACAGCCGCGTTTCCAGGTAAAAATTAAAGTCCGCCTTTCCCTTCGTCGTCCCCCGGATAATTGGCCGTGGTTTATTGCATTATCGGAGGGACGTAAGCTCGCTCCATCTACGAGCGTCCTTCGATTTGGCTCGAGAAGTTTTAATGAAACCCGCCATTTGTGGAGGAGCTTTGTGGTTTTGGACGTAAACCAAGGTGTGTGGTGAGGCCGTTTGTGGGGGAACTCTGTCATTTTGGGGCGTAAAATAAGATGCGTGGTAAAGCCATTTGTGATATAACTTCGTGGTGCTGGTCGTTGTGTAAAGTGCGTGGCGAAGCTATCTGTGTGAACTTTGTGGTTTGGTGGCAAAGTGAGGTGCGTGGCGAAGCCATTTGTGGGAGCGCTTTGTGGTTTTGGATGTAAAGTAAGATGCGCGACTAAGCCATTTGTGGGAGTTTGGGAACTTCTGGTTTTGGAGTTCGATTGAGGTGTGGCGGAGCTTTGTGGTTTGGACACAAAGTAAAGTGTGTTTCTTCGTGACGAATGACGAGTGGTTTAAAAATCGTCGAGGCGCTCGATTCATTTTTAACGTTTGCGAAAGTTGCGTGGAAAACGGTTCTGTTTGCAGCAGTCCACCGAATAGAAGAGCGATAGAGGATCGGATTTCCACGCGGAAATTCAAATCACGTCCATCAGCTCTCGACAATTTTCTACGTGATACCGTAGCTCGGATGCTTCGGAATCCACCGTAATCCTAGGCCAAATGATCTTAGCAGTCGGTGCTGAAAGCAAATCGAATCCTCCATAGACCGGTGCAACTTTGAAGTCACGTACTAATATATCGATATCTCGAGTCAATCGAGTCTATTTTTCACCTGCAAGCAGCAACCTATCGCACAAAGTCTCTCCGACAACCAGTAACATTCTCGCTTACGATCATCAATTCCATTCCAAAACACCAAAGCGCGTACTTTAAATAAATTCCCATAGATTCAATAACGCCCCTGGGAACAAACGCAACCTATCAAAATTTAAAAGAGAAAAAAATAGTTAGAAAACATTCCATCGAGCGTAAAAGCCCGCGATGTTTATCCCGAATCCGTTTCATTCCAGAACCTTCTGGATTCCAGGAGTTTTCTAAATTGTCCGTCGATCAAAAGCACAACATTCCACGTTCCTATCAGGTCCGCGTCACGACCTCGCTCGCTCGCTCGGTCCCTGATAATTTCACCTGTCCCTCTCTCTGTTCTCTTTTTTTTTGTTTTCGCCACCTAGATTGCTTCCGCGACTCCTGGGAGCGCGACTGCGGCGATACAAACGAGCTTCCTCGGCGTATGTGGCGGTTGTACGTTACGACCGATATGAGACGAAGAGGAGATAATGAAAATGGAGCGGAGGGCCGCCTAGAGGAGCTCCTTCGCGGCGAAAAGTGAGAGCAGGAGGCCGACACGCCGGAAATTTCCAGGAGGATGTACCGCGATAACCAAACGCCGGATACGAGGGAGAACTGGAGATGTAGGCCCAGGGAAAGCGATCCTCCCCCCCCCCCCGCGTTCACGGCGATAAAGGAGGAGGGCAAAAGGAGGAGTAGGAAGTTACGCGCACTGCTACCCTTTAAATCGTTCACGAGCGATTACATCGTTCGCAAAAAATGCCAATGACGATGTCCATTACGTTCCACTCCCCTCCCCCTCCCCCTCTCTCCCTCTCCGGAAGCTTGCGTAACGGATTTAAAAATTTTTCATCCGCTCGATTCCGCGTTGCGAAACGATCTTCACGCTCGATATCGATATCCGCGTTTGAACGAGGCCGAAAGATTCTTCGGTTTCAATAAAGGCCGACCTGGATTCCGGTGTAGGCGTAAAACATGGGTATTTATGGGAAGCGTTATAATGGATGCCGAGTTGACCCCCGGGGAAATTTGTGCGAAATTGGTTCCGCACGCGGCGGGTCAAAACTCGGCGCGAATCGATCGGACGGGATTCGCGAGCGGCCGGCGGCGATATCGTCGATAATTCACTTCGGATTGCCGGCCTTTCGCATCGGCAAACGGCCCGAAACCTTCTAATCGCCATTTTTCGTCCGGCCGGACGCGAAATTCGCGCGTTGTCCCTCGACTCGCGGGATCGATGCCCTCCTTTCCTTTTTTTTCCTCTCTCTCTTCCTCTCTCCCTCTCCCCCCCCCTCTCTCTCTCACCCCCTCTCTATCTATCCATCTTTTCGTTTTTATTCGAGAATACGTTACGCGAGCACAGCGAGGCCCCGTGTCGCGCATCGATTACCGATTAACAGTTTTCCGATGTAATGCGAAGAAGTGAACGTACCAGAATAGATTTTCGATTATGCACGGGGATTCTTTTGCGCCGCCTTTCACAAAGGAGGCCTCCCGCTCTCGGTGGGCAGCGCGATGCACCGTCGGGCTCGCGAAACTGCGCGTATCGAGATTTAATTCCTTTCGGAACGACGAAGCGCCCGCGCCAATTCTGTGCGCTTTTTCCTTTTCGAGGCCCGGCGTATCGCGTGCGAGAATTTTCGGCTATTGGAATTGGAACGTGACGTCTGTCGGGACGATTTTTCTCCTCCCTTGCTTTTGTATCTTCGCGTCGCGCGATGATCGACGACGGGAGTGGAAAGCGATCGAGGATCGATGCGCGAAAGAGAGCTTTCGTTCCGCTAATTCGTTCGTATTGCATATGCATATTGATTTCCTTCATCTGCCTTAAAGTTTGATATTTGCTTTGGTTTCGCAGTTCCTTGATTTCTTCAACGTACAATGTGTTATGGTATCTATTATATTTCGGTTTACTATTTTATATTTGGGCTTGAAACATGGTCGTGCAATGAATATTGAAATTAAACGCAAGTATCCGAATAAAATGTATGTAAAGTTTCAATATATCATATCACTCTATTCCTTTCACGTCGCTTTCACATTCCAGTATTGATATTTTAACGTCAAGAGTATTCAAAATAGAGTTTCAAGATCGAAATTAATCGAATATGAGTGCGAGCATCGTAAGCGAATGCGCGATAATGTGCGGAGCGGAGGCCCGATTTTCCTTCGAATCGATGCACTTGATCGAAGAATATGATAATTTCGACGATCGCGTCGGATGTGATTGCACGGCTTAAGGCGGCACGTACTTCATTAATGCAAACGTAAGAAGCGTATTAATATTAATGCGAATATATTTGAATAATGTTCGCCAATGGATTTTTGTTTATACTCCGGATATTCCCTGCCGTTTATCGTCGCTCGCGCATCTACCGAATAGCGCGTCGGCCATCGAAAATGCGTGAACTGGCACGCCGATGAAATTTCATCCGATCTAGTCGAGTATTCATCGTTGATTTGCAAACGAGAGTGACCCTTTGACCAATAAGTTTCCGATACCTTTCGATTTGAAGTAAAAACAGAGTTTTCCACCTCGGGCACCGAGCGCGTTTATTACCATAAGTCAATACGAATGCATTATTTTCAGATCTTTGACGCCTCCTTAAGAATTCCCTTCCCGGAATTCCGCATTTTCAGAGTCGCGAGTCGCACTTCAAAGCGTGCGGAGAGCAAGTCGGAGATCCCTTGCTCGGAATTACGGCTGACTAATTACAGGAGCGTGTTTACGAAAAATCACGCTTCCGTGGGTTGGTTTTAAATACGAAGACTTCGTAAGCGATGATTCCTTCAGATTTTTCAACCCTAACCATTCTTGAATTCAATATTTTATCTCGTTAGAAAGTAGAATTATAGGTATAAATGACGAAGAATAATCGAGTAATAGCAGAATGATCGTGTGATTATCGTTTGAAGATCAGAAGTTCCGAGAAGAAACTACTCAAACCAAAATCGTATATTAATTACTTAATTAATTACTCCTTTAATTACTTAATTAACTTACTTACTTAATTAATTACTCCTTGATTACCGAACACCATGAGCGATATTTATCAAAAATACATAACGCGCTCCTACAGTGTTCAAAAAAGAGAAACAGCGAAACTCCCGCTTTGAAGACCACAGGTAGCATCTTTAAAACACTTATCAAACAAATACAAACCACAGGATCGGCATCCTCCTCCATAATATAAATAAGCATTCGCGAGATGATTTGATCACACGGCATGGTTAGTTTAGTGGTCAGAGCAGTCGCCCGGAAAGCGAAAGATCCCAGGGTTCGAATCCCAGCTCTTTAAAGCAATCCTCCAAGTGGTCCAAATTTTTTTCACGACGCTCACACAACTAAGCTAAATTTCCCGCTAACAGGGAAAAGCAACATTAACCATTTCTTTATCCAAATTTCCACGGTATCCGGGGACATGCGGACGACAGTGTATATTTCCTCCAGCGACGAGGCGAGACCAGCGCGTTAACCGAGGAAGTTGCGCCTCCAGTCGCTTGATCGAATATCCGCCGACGACGGAGATGGAAGTGGCCAGCGGTCGGGTCGATATATAGCCGCGTAAATATACTTGGCGCACCAGGAAAAATCCCTGGGAACGGTCCACCCCCGCTCCCTCCCCTCTGGCAGATTTTAATGAGGTTCACCCATATTAACCGGAATTCGCCTCTCCCTTTCCTCCCTCCCCTCTTTCTTCCACTCGCGCGGTCCATCGATCGAAGCGGCCGGACGGTTGCCGCGAGGACGCCGATATTCATGCGTTTCGATCAATCAAACGGCCGTCCATTCCAGTAATTGGCGCGCTGGACCAGCCCCCTCCCCCCTACTTCCTCCTCTGGATGATGTGAAAATTAATTATCCTGGATTACACCTGGTTTTCGAGACGTCCAAAGCGGCGAAGGAAGGAAAGATTAACCCCTTGAGCCTCGTGGATAAGCGTGTGCTTTGAGCTTTATGTGTGTCTGGCGGAAGCTATTTGCGTGAAGCGTGGATGCGAAGCGGGGAGAAGTTACAGGCATGCCTCGTGGACGCACTTGTGGTGCTGGACGAGAAGCCATTGACGTGCATTATGGACGCGTAATGCGCGTAGGAATGATTTATCGGTGTGCCGATTAGGTCGGTTGATCCTCAACTTTGTTTTGATCTCATTGGGGCGCTACGCTGGGCATTGGTTCGAAGATCGTAGCGAAGATGACGTGATAGTACTGATTTTCTTGCTCGGTATATTAAGTACTTGATGCAGTGGTTTTGACGTGCGGTAGTAATGTTATACTGATATTATGGTGATTATTACTGTTCGTCAAGATCACTGCATCGACTGTTATCATAGTGAAGATCCAAGATCGGTCGAAAACTCATTGCGAAGATCTGTGAATTATATTTTGATTATGGGCTATTTCAACGTTACTTTGCATTGAAACCAATGTTTTTCTTCATGTTCGTGAGTTTACTGTCTTATAGTTGGAAACTATTGGGAATGCTATGTGCTGTACATTATATTGGAAACATGCTATTAATGTATTTCTAATTAATTTGTGTTTGTTATATTAATGCGTTTAATTATGGCCACAAATGAAATATTTCCATATTTGTGGCATATTTTTCTATCAACCATATAATCGTCCAAAAATTAAATAATATAATACGAACGTGTTAAAGAAGAGATCCACGTTTTTTAACGCCTATAAGGATCTCTCTGGTTCTTCCTCAAAGGCAGGATTATAAAAGAACAATATATATACATCGTGATTAATCGTATATAAAATGCGACGATATCGTCTTCCTTACCATAATATAGTTGCAGATAAATCTGTTTTGCGAGTAAAGTCAAACCGTTAAAGTTTAAGTCTCTAAACGAGGGGTCGGGTCTTGCTTGGCCAAGAGCACCTTGCCATCGATCTTCTCTGAGCTTCAAATAAAGGAGTTTGTCGCAAACGTTGGCAGTTCTCGTAAGCGGCTTTAAACATCACTCTGGGATTTGCGCGACCCGTTATTGTGCACTTGTACTATGAGAAAAAGTGTACCTGCCCGGGACACCGGCATATTTCTCCTCCAACCAATTTCAAGGATCCCCCGAGAGCGATCATCGCGCTCCATCAAACGTTTCGCCCCGCAGACTTCTCCTCGTCGCAATCAAAGACAAAATAGAATGCCATTCAACCATTTTTGCGTCGGGCAAGGAAAATAAAAGCTGGGTTCCTTAATTTTGCGGCTTACATTTTGAGATTGGTCGTAAGACTAAGAGGAAAACAATAGTGTGCCGTGGGATTGAAGTAATTCAAGGATGGAAATAATATAACGGTGTATGCGAAAAGTATATTTTATTTTATTTTTGAATTTCTAGAATGTCATCGATTATTCACTGTATCATTATAATTCTTTGACATATGACATTTTTGAAAGTATTCGTACCAAACTGAAGAACTAGTAGTACACAGATGTCTTAAGGTAATGACAAATACAGTATTGTTTTTTATTGATTGTTTTTTTTTAATTTCTTTTTCCAGCGAGTATTCTATTAATTATAGGAAGTCGTCTACTCAAGTCTATTCCATACGGTCCTAGCCACTCTTAATTAAAAATCACTTCGACCGAAAGATGACAAAGTATCTCCCAATATAACATGAAAGCTAGAACGATCCCAAAATGTTTCCCTCCATAAATCATTTCATATCTCTGTAATCAGATCCAATGGTGTTTGACAAATATACGAGGTATTCCTATTCAAAAATATCATGTTCTCCGCACTGTGTTTAATTTATTTTCCCTTTTCCAGACGTCGTCGAGCGTGCGGATCGATGACTTTAGAAACAAACAGCCCTATCCTACGAGCGTGCGAGAGGAAGGGATCCTTCTTTTATCATCGGATACCTTTGTCCCAGTTGGCTCACCTATGGATACTCGTGCAAGAGTGCTCCTGTCTCCCCCACAAATCCCCGATGTGAACTTTGTAATTATATACGCGCACGCATTTTCGCGTTGCGGCCGATATGGTATTTCTATGGGCGTTACCGTGCCCAGTGGAAATCGAGTAAACACGATAGCAGGGAAACCCAACAATGCCTCAAGCGTGCCGCGTTAATCCGACGCTCCTATTCCTCCTGTCGCGGATAATACGATTACAACACAAATTTGTGCGGCAATCGCTACGGAATCGTCCATCGGCTGCGCGAGTTTGCACTGTCGAAATATAGGGAATTCTCGATTTACATCTAGTTTTGTAAAAGACGCTATAAAACGAATCCCTCTTTTCAGGAATCTGCTATAGGAAGCATTTTCCTGGGGAAGGATCCCTCTTTGTTTGGATTTTGAGAATATTTATGTACCTGGTTTTGAATATGTATTTTATTACGGTTGTCTGTGTTTGGGGATAAAGATTGCAGGTTTGAAAACGTTGAAGGTAAAAACTCACAAGGTATACGTGTTTCGAAATATATTTCATCTTCCGCACGAATTACTACATATATTGCAAAATATAAAGAGCTCGATGACGATATAAACTGGGAGAGTTAAACCCAATATTTTTCTGAACGAATAACCTTAAGCCTTTGTTAAATGAAATAATGCCATGAGATCCGATATTTCGAGATTATTTTTAAAATATCTCTAATAGGATTACGTAGTTATAAATAACTGCGACAAATTCTCAAATTTCGATGCCTTAATGAATTTTCGAGAAAAAAAAAACATATTACGTTTTTAAGGAGAGTATTTTTTCGCTGTTAAGACGTGACATGTAAATAAGCGATATATCGGGATTCTTTTGGACGCGAGGCCTTTCGATATGTTCGTTATTTTAAAAGTTTTATTCAAACGTAGGTCTTCGAGCACTTCTTTGTTGCGCGTTTTCCTTTTTTTTCGATGGTTTACGCGCATGAATAATACAATGCATTCTCGACAGCGGTTTAATATTTTCCTTTATACCTCTTGGCATTACTCAAATAACCACCGTCCCTCCAGAATACGCCGTTCCTAAACGAATAAGTAATGAATCTTTCGCAAACTTTTAATTAATCGATTTGGCATTCATAGACGAAATTGCAATCAAGTGTAATTCAGGTACCGTACCTCAAACGGGGAGTATCGTAATTTAGGCACGTCCTTGCCTTTGTCGGAGGACTGAATAAATAACAAGCAAGACGCTTATATGAAGCGTCATTAAGTCCCATGCCAATAAGATAACTGATTCTCAAGACATCGTCGTTAAAATGATACGAGTATAGATTTATACACACAGCCATCGGCCTTTGCGTGTATTCCAATCGCCAAAGGTCCTTTTTCACGTTTTATATAGGCCATTACTGTCAAAATTGTGTCAAGTGCGTCGAACTGCTAAACGCCTCGCGAAAGCGCAGAACGAAGAAGAGAAACAAATTTAAAACGCTACCAAGCGATATTTCGTATATGCCGATATTTAGGTGAAAAACGAAAACGTGTGGTGAAGCAAATAATCGGCACCGATATTTATTTGCGATTTACAAATACTCACGTCAGCTTTGATAGGCGCGTTTGCCACGTTACAAGTGTCGATTATTATTAGGAGGAACAAAAAAGTGTTTCCTTCTACCCGAGACTTTATTGGGAAAGAAATTTGTCCCGGAAAACGGCGATAATTGCAGATCCAACTAAAAATTGATTCGAAGTACGTCCTTGTCGAATATAAGCGTGATAGTTCCAGGAAGTTCGTAAAATACGTAATGCGGCGGCAATAACGAAACTTTGTCGTCCCAACGAGCATTTTGCATTTTTATGGCCACTGTACGAAGGGGCTTTTCCGACGATAAACCGAACATGAGCCGTCATTATGCTCACGTTTAGTCGCCGCAAACCAATTCGTGACTTCTCCATTCGTGACATTGGCGATACGCGGCAGGTACCCTGCCGACCACAAGTATCCGGACACCTAGTAAATTCAGATAAATAGCCCACCAAATCCGCGATAAGCGATTTCCCTAACGTTACGTCACACGTTTGTTAATAACATGAAACTCGGTAAATAGCATTAGACTCGTATCATAATCGTCGCGATGGCCGCAAAACATCCTGAACCAATGAAGGGAAGTTTATATTTAAGATAATTTAATAAAAAATAATTAATAAAATATACATTTAAGATATCTCACTGATTTGCTTATACGTGCAAATGAGTATTCAGAAATGTTTAGATAACAGTATATACTGCACAGTTAAATCGCGATGTGTACTTCATATGTATCAGATGATTTCGTTACGTCCTGGTACCTTGGATAAGTTTTAAAAAATATCAACCACGTTTACAATGGTGAACGTCGCGTTCGATAAAATTCCACGGTACTTAAAACTTCCCGGTAGCTACAAAACACAAACGTTCCATCGATCCATCCAAGCACCGATTCGATCTTCGAATCGTTCATCTGGCAGATCAAAGCATTAGATCGGTTCTTTAATTTCGCGAGCATTCGGATACCACGATCTTTCGAGCAACGCGAAAAATTAATCACTCGTCACGAAGGTCGTATTTTTACGAGCGCCAACGATCGCGATTCCCCGATCTCACTTTAAAGCGAACGATTCGTACGTTATCCACCCTTCGAAATCGGTCTGGATACTCACGCGCCACGCGATGCGTCGAGTTATTTATCCGCGACGCATTAAAGGCCGAAGCGGGCAGGCGCGCGTGGATAACGCCGCGGCATTATCGGCCCGTGGGATCGTTTAAATCCAGCAGGCCGTGGATTTAATGCAATTGTAAGTCACACGTCGCGTGAACAGAAAGTTATGATCATTGACGGCCGATCAATCATCCTTGTTATGCCGACCTAATCCGCCCAGTGGCAGGAGGGTTGAATTCGATCCGTTCGAAATATCGGTACACCCCGCAGCAGGTCCGTTGCATCGCGGACGAAATATGATCGCTTTATAAACGCGATGAGATTGCACGTCCTACGATGATAATTGATATTTACGATACGTAAGTAAATATGCGAAACAATGTACACGCCTAATGCGAATGAAAAGCACTCCATTTACATCGCGGTAGCGTGCGTTTGTTATAGTAGGATAAATAATGCTTTAGGTATGTTCAATGCTAAATTACGCGTGATATTCGATACAGGGATTAAGGTTTTAGGGATCATTACTCGATGGACTCGATTGATTTGGCTTTCAATCGTTTCGTATACTATCCTTTAACATTATTTCTAGCACGACCGATCAAATCAAGATCAGTGATTTCTTTGAAAAACCGTAGAACTTTGAGACGCGGTCGCTTCTGACATTTTTCATGATTTTCTCGCAGGCCTACGGATCGATAAATTAATCTATCGACATTTTTCCTTCGTCCTCTTTTTCTTTAGAGATACATTTAGTACACCTCAATATATCTGGAAAATGGCTGGTGGGAATAGTGTTAACGTACGGATAAACGATTGCAAAGTCAGGAGCTATTTGCATTTGTAGAGGATTAAGCGTCGTGTAACGAGAAGACAAAGTAGAAAAAGGAATTACGTACGCAGCGGTGCGCAACCTTGGGCGCGAAGACAAAGAACGATCTCTAAAACTCACGGAGTCACGTCCCGCACATTTTTATTAACCGGGCGGTAAGCGAACGTGACGGGAAAGCTTTTTGATACCTCGTCGGAGGCAAAATATCGAGAGGACGTAACTATGCATTACAACGGGGCGCGGAGTTTACATTTTAAGGGAGCACCGGGGCGTGATGAAGTACAGCGGTTGAAACTGTCGAATATAGTCGGTTGACTGCGCAAATAGCGGTTTCACCTCGACAGTCGAGTCACGAAACGAAGTAGGCGCAGGTGGTATTTAAATTTCACTGCTGCTACTATCGCTGCTATTTCCTCTCTTACTGTTGCAGCAACTGCCGCTTCTACTGCGGCTATCGGTGCCGCTGCCACTGCTGTTAAGGCTGTTTCTACTCGCACAGCTGCCACTGTTGCGGCTACTGCTTCTGATACTACGACCGCTACTACAATTGCTGCTACCATCGTTGCTGCTTTTGTTGCTGATACGTGAGCTTCTGCTATTGCTATATTTTTTTTAAATTCATTTTTCCGCACAGACTGCTAAGGTTACTTAGCCTAGGACCTACTGTTTAAGGTGAGTTCCGAACCACCAGAGCTACGGTATACATATCGCATGGAAAAAGCAGAGGTGATGGGCGGGATTCGAAGTCGGGTCTATACCGCGTGGCAGTCTGAGCCTCTATCCACTTCACCACCGTAGCTCCCTATGCTATTGCTATTAGTTTGTGCGCTACAACTGCCGCTACTACTCCACCTGATACCGTATCTGCAACTGTAGCCACTACTGTGACTATTAGTGTTGCTGCTATTGCTTCCACTATTGCAAATGGTGCATAAGGTATTATTTTTTCTCCACTTTTTTCTTCATTTTCTACGACCACTTCTATTATTCTTACTACTTCCGCCGTTATTATTGCTACAATATACCATCCCGAATATCGTATATATATTACCTTCGCTAATATCGTTTCTACCGTTACAGGTGCTATTGTTCTTACTAGAACTACTACTGCTGCTACTACTGGCGTTAATATCGTTTCTACTAATTCAACTGCTACTGCTGCAGTTGTTACTGCTGCTACAGCTTCTACTGCGTCTACTGGTACAGCTATTACTACGGCTGATATAGTTTCAACTGTTGCAACCACTATTATTGTCGCTACTGCTGCTGCTACTGCTGCTATTATGCTGCTACTACTACTGCTGCTACTGTAATCACCAGCAAATTCGGAGGTGAAATAGACCCTCCCTTTTGGGCCTCGAGGATACTTTTCCGGTTCGATTCGCGAGGGACTCAATGGTCGATACTCGAAGCGCTCGTGACGTTTTTCCAGTATTAGGTTAAACGCGATTCACGAACGGTGGCGTGTAAGCGTGGGTTCTCGTGACCCTTATCGTGTCTCTCGCGAAACGTGCCTCGCCGTACCTCGCGATATATCGCGGTAATCGTAATTATTTCTCCCGGCTCCTTCAGCCACGGCCGTATGTAGGAAACAGATTCGACTGGAGCCCTCGATAAGGCAGAGTCGCGTCCATCTTAATCGCGAGCCGCAAAAAGGCACTGCGTAAGCGCACGAACTTGCTTATTAGCTGCTCTTTGAATGTTATAGACGTGTGCACGAGGCATTACAGGAAGGAGTGATAAAACTTTAACTCTCCATGCTGAAATTTTCTTTTGGATTGTACTCCACACTAGGACTACCGAAATAGTCGTTCTTAGACAAATTTCCTCGGTTTTGTAAGATCGTATTTTCTGAGATTCTTTGAGAATTTTGTTGTTGCGTGAGCAATCATATTGATCTATTTATAATTATGTATCTACTTTTTCTAAATATTAGACGTACAACTTTGTTTGTATCGTGGGTAAAGATGGACAATATTTTTAATAATGAGTGTATAAGCAGTGTTTTACCATAGTCTCGAATTTTTGAAAAAATCGATGGGCGCAAAGTTGTATATAGGTTGTGAACCTAAGCATGTCCAGAAGGTAGTCAGTGATTCTGATGTTTCCGTGATTCTGACACTGCCTTTCTGTGTAACTTCATACCCTTAAAGGAAAAAAGAAAAGTCAGATGTAAATAATGAATCGCTTGACGACTAACGAGAGGCTTTTTGATTTGCAATAATCCACGAATCTGGGGAGGCATAAAAGCTGTGGATACAAGGCGTAAATGGAACGGTACCTCGAAGTTACCGTGGGTTAAAACTTTCTACGCGTCGTCCTTCTTTTCCTGTTCCTGCTAACTTTCGCCGTAACGACGAAGGAAACTCATATGAACTTGGCCCCGGAAACGCTTGCATACCGAGTTCTGAACATTTTTTCGGTTAATCTAACTGCTGCAAAGTTTCTCGCATTCATAGCCGTTGATGTAAAATCGCGTATTTTCTAACCGAGCTTAGACACCGGTAACCGAAGCTTCGGTTTTATCATCACTTTTAAATCTTCGTTTAATAATGAATAGAAATTCAATTTTTTCATATCAAATTTTTCGAGATCATTTTAAAACCCATACTTTTTCATCTGGGACGATTGCTCAAAGAGAGCGACTGCAACGAACAAAGTTCGAAAATTAAAAATCGATAAATGTCAATGAAAAAAAAGTCGGTACAGATCCTGTAGCAAAATTTGCAGAATTCATACGAAAGCAACGGCCAACATTTTTTTACATTTCGACCAGAAAGGGCGATACTATTCCGCGTAAAAGCTCTTTCATGATTTATATTTCCAATTATACATACTTCTAATGAATACGAAAAAAAACGCGTTGTATTAATATTTAAAAGCTTTAGAGTCCATATTAATGATTAGTAACTCTAGAACTTTTCAACCGAGTTTTTCCAATCTACTTACGAATTCAGCCACGTTTATTCAGACATTTCGGTATACGAAAAGCCTCGCGACTGGAGCGTGAGCGATATTACGAATGGACAGCGCGGTTGCAATAGTTTAGTCATTTAACGCGCATCATGTGGTCTGCCATGCGGATTATTCCTCCTCCAAGTTGCGAAGCTCGAGCGCCATAAACAGGGTGCTTAAATGCCATAGTATACTACGTTTGAAAAATTAAATCGAATTTGTAAATTAAAGTTTATTTTCGCGATTAAGGGAACTTTCACTCACCGAGTGCTCGAAACAACAACATTTGATCAAAATTCCTCTCTGGATTTAATGAATATTAAAGAATGACAAATTAAAACTATCAGAGAGTAAACTTCCTCTATCTCGATCTTACTTATCTTAAATTGCACGCAAGCTTGAGCAGAAACGATGATTCACAGATCCGACGAGGTTAATTTTATTCAAGCAGACGTATCGCGGACTAATGCTTTGTGTCGATTTTTTAAAAATTAGCTGAAACGTTACCTGACAACTCTTTTATTCGATAACTTCGATATTCAAAAATATAACTTCCAGATCAATATACTGTTCGAAAATATACTGTCCAGAGGAAAGCAAGGTCAGAACATGCTTCGAACCTTGGTCCTACCTGGTGTAAATAAAACTTTAATTAAAAACTGCTATATTTTGCAATTTCCATTAATTCGTTCCAGTAGCACCAGCTAATTACTTCACAATTTTCAGGACACTCTGTATCGCTGACCAAGCGAGTCTCATCGCAAACGAGAATACCAGGCGAATACCCTTCCAGAGCAGGCTTCAAATTGCGGTGGTATTTCGTACATGAGATATTAAAACGTTATTTACGCTTTAGGCTAATTGCGCTTCGCACTAACACGCGCACGTTAACGCTGGATGAAAAAGTAACCGTGGTTTTAAAGATTCATACGCGGAGTACGCAGAGCCAGGGATATCCTGAAATATTAACCGAGTAAAAAAAGTTTGCTGTCCCAAGGAGCCATAAAGCGTATCATAAGTGTATATTAGGCAAAAAGGGTAGTATAATCATCTTCATTTTGTACAAAGAAATTCTCATTAACTTCATACCCTTTCACTTAACGGTGGAGAACAGGAGCTGTCGATCTATTGTGTTCTTCTCTGAAAGTCGTTTGAATGAAACATAAAATATTTTGTTGAGTATCTTTTTTACAATACAATAAAATATTATAAAACTAATAACAAATAATATAGTGAACTTTATACTGTTTTGGAATGAATATCCTTCGATTAAAAAAGTTACTTACATTTTTAGTCGCTCAGTGCTCACAGTAATATCATTTACCTTTTATTACTCACTACGAAACGATAATCGCGAATGTTTTTTTTAGTTGCAAAGGTGCTTCAGAAAGGTGGCTCGTGTCGAACGACTCTCATTATATTCACGCAGTTTTATCGTTCAATTATCAGAAAGTCGAATCGCACTTTTCTGGGTGCACTTTGGTTGTGGAGTTTACGAGGATATTATCGCATAGGCCAACGTATGGGCTCTCGAGTTATTTGCAAGAAGGGAAACTCTTATCTTGGACCCTTTCGAGGCATCGGCGCTGGTCGAACGAGGTGACCATGACGAGACAATATAGGCACAAGTTTATGTATCCACAAAGTATGTGGACTGATCGATATTTATCGATCGGCTGGGCAAAGGCAGGCAAAGGACGCGCAAACGAGAATCCTTCGGTGCTCTGTGTCAACCTGAGAGGATACTGCGCAAGCCTCGATACTGCACACGTTGGGGCCTCGTTTTTTCCCTTGGATAATACGCTGGAAAGCTTGCAAATAAATACGTTTTAATCCTTGCTCCCTATTGCAGGTTTTGCACTGCAAATTTATTCTTCTCCACTTGAAAGTTATCTTTTCGCAAATCAACTTGACCATTTTATAAATAAGATTTAACCTCTCGGGAATCGAGGTTTATTTATTGAAGAAGTGTTCTTAAAAATTGAATTTTGTGCAAGGAACATTTTGAATAAATTTTCAAAGAACGATAACTATTTCTACTACAAATTGCAATAATCGTTTCGTGAGTATGTACAAAAATTTAAGGATAAAAAATCCTAATACATTTTTTGGTCGAAATTCTAATTTTACGTGTAATATTTGCATGCCGCGAAAAAACTTGAATGGCACTGGATGAATTTAATTCCCAAACGCACGAGTTTCATTTACAACAGTAGAAATTTGCAGTTGCGAAAGCACGAGTTTGGACTACAAAACCTGCATCGCTAATAGACTATTATCGTGGCTCTTACATATTCGGTTGATAAGAAATTTCGTTTGTTACGTCAAACGCAAAGGAGCACGGTATTCGCTTTAGGCGAAGTCACACAACATCGAGATATCCCGCGTGATTACCGATTCGTCGGGCTGATTGAAAATAAGCCAAGGTTAACGAGTGAAATTGCTCAAAGTGATTTCCCCCTTTCAGAAGAAACTCGTCGCTTTCGAGATAACCCATTTTGGTCGGCTCGTGTCGCGAATGCTATTTTCCCTCCGGTAGGGTGTATTTTTAGTACGGATCGAAAATTGCGACGTAACGCCACACGGCAAATTACAAGGTGCTCAATCATTATCAAGGACGGAGTTCTTTCCCTTAGGAATTATCGATGCCGAAAATCACGATATTCCTAGGATACGAATATAGACTCCTCAACTGTTGCAGGCGATCCAATTCGGTGCAAGGAAAGCTTGACGAGGAATCGAACGTTTGTCTTAATAGCTTTCGACAAGAATCCACGATTCCTATTCTCAGCACTGTTACTCATCGTTTTAATGGATATAACCAGCGAGTACCTTGTATTACTTTAATCGTCAATTTGATATTTTATTCCTTTTTTAATTTTAATTTTGATAGTCATTTTTAATATTTTAACCGATACGTTATTGGAGTTTACGTGGTGTTAGGAATTTTGTATAGGAAATCGAAAGTTCTATATTGGTAAGTAGTAAGTTTTTTTTTTGGATACGTTGAGTTTTCTGTCGTGAATTTTGATGTGGTAATATGCAGTTTTATATCGTATTGTAAAGTAAGGGTATATGAGATTCTCTGTGGCGCCCAGTATTTTTTGCACGATGCTTTGAAGGATAATCGCTGCTTTTGAGCGAAGAATATGATTCTTATGAAAGACGATATTAAACAAATTTTCTATCGGGTAAGAGATAACTTTATTCGACTTATTCTTACGAAACTATATAATTCCTTTGGACTATGATTCTCCAAGACGTTCATTGCTTTAACCTATTATTCCTTCTTAACTTATTCAACATTTCACTCTCCGAAACTGTCGGGGAAATATCCAGCATCTCTTTACAGCTTTGCATTACTCAGTTATTCAACTATTCATAAAGCTAAGAATTCCGCCCTACGTTTGACTTACAAAATATCTTTTACTGAAAATCGTACCCATAGTTCGGAACGATCAAATCGCTTCGGTATTCGAGCGATCGAAAGCTCTACGTGGTCCTTAGATACCATTTTTTTTTGCAAATCGCCGATTATAGCGTAATAACGAGTTACTAAAATATAAGTATCAATACATATACTGAATTATATCCACATAAGATCAATACGATTAATAATCAATGAACCTTTATCCAACCATTATGATTAAATACTCAAATTTAATTCGTCTTATGATAAGAAAAATCGTAATGTAAAGGATTAAACTGCTAATCATAAACCCCAACTCCTTCACCGATTGAAGCATTCGCGAAGCTGCAGTTTATGCTACCGCAGCACATCTAAAGACCTAATATCAAGAATTGATTTTTAGCAGCCAGCAAAGGGAAACAGGAAGCTATATCTACATAAAACACAATAATACCAGATCATTTTAATATCCCTCGAAATTTTCGTGGACAACCGAACTCTATAGCCAAGAGCCGGAATATCAGGCCAACGGTTGATGCACGCCCACGAGAATGTCCGTACGCGTACACTCATTCATATGGAAATGCTACTTTCACTTTCAAATCCAGAATCTCAGAAATTCACCCTTAACCCTTCGCCCGAAAATATTTCTGAGAATGTTACGAACCTTGCAGAATACATCGTGGCCAGCTACCCTACGCGGTGCCACCATATCCTCGATTCCAGGGTTCATACGTCGAAATTATACCGGCGGAAGGCTTGGCCGCACCGAAGGGGGTAAGGGAGGAAGAAGAAGAGAGAAGCGTTAATGTTAGAACTGCAGCCATTCTCAACCCCCGTGGCGAGGAGTACGTCCCTGACCTACGATCGAGGCAACGAGCGGGGCGGAATAATTCTTCGGGACAATCGAGCCAAGGGATTACCTTCCGAGTGTGTGCGCTTTCGGCGTCCGCATCCGTGGAAGGAATTCTTATCGGCCGTACGATCGGCAAATCGGGGCGGCACGATTTTTTCGCGATGCCTCAACGATCTTTACCAGAGTGCTTGGAAAATTTATACCTCTTTGTCCTCCCGAATAATAACGCGATTCCTCCCTATAGCAACGCTCTGTTCGATGCACCCGGAATGAGGCGGTGGAATCGTTGTGCGGATCGATGAGGCTTGAAATGCAGCTCGATTATGACATTACGGTTAGGATCGGACTTTTGAATAATCGATTCGAAGCTATCGCTCTTATATCTATATGGATTCTCTTGTATCGGATTCAAGGAGGATATTGATTATGAGGTATAAGATAAATGTGGAGTACACCTAATATAGTTTTTTAGCCTGTTTGTATTACAACGTATAGTTGTAATAGTAGGTATTATTTTCCTATGACGAACGTACGTTCATCGTCCGAAGGATAACACGCCGGACGCGTGTCACTTGTGGACAACGATGCAAATATTTAGCGCGCGACGCGTTGCTCGAAATATCCAGCTGGTCTTTCTTAATACACGGCCACGCGTGCTCCCAAACTTGCATCGTGTCGATATAAAACTATGAAACACGTATTCTTGTTCGAGACTTTCCTCATAATTATGCCATTTGACATCACCCGTACAATCTGCTTCTACTAATCAAGTACCTCCAAATTGTTTCTCTTCAAAATTTAATTCTCTTACTAAAATATAATAATTTGTGCTGTGAAGGGTTAAAAGGCGAGTTCTAAAGAAAATAACCGTGTTCCGCTTAAAACTAACTAAACGACCAAGAAGGAAACGTAGGATAACCGAGGGGCATCTTCGATATTTCACCGCCGATTTCCATATTCCGCCGACGGTTTCCTTTTTTCCAGGCGATACTCGTTCGGCCTGTCAGTCACGGCCTGGGCTAACCGCCTGGTCGAGCGGAATAAATGGATCTGGAGTTCGTTTACATCGGGGTTAGCACAATCGCACGAGGCCCCGCATTTTCTGCCGGACCGTCATTCTCGCCGGTTATTACACCGCGGTGGTCCGCCGGTTTTTGAATCTGTCGTCAAATTGCGCGTTACGTGCGCCAGTGGTCACCGAAATTTTTTGATCGCGCGCGTTTAAAATGGGAAGGATGAATGGTGCGTGTATCCTCGGTCGATCGATCGAAAATCTATAGTGTTTACGGCTGTCGTATTCCTAACCTCCTTGTTTCTTGGTGGTTTAAGAGGTTATTCTTGGTCTAACACAGCACCTATTGTCATATTGTACTATACTTTATTCCATACTATATTTTAATTCTCCATCTGGTCTCGTGAAGCTAGAATTTCAGTCGACCACATCGACGTTTTTAGAATAATAATAATAATGATCACTAGAGTGTGGCTCAAATAATTAAATGGCGACTGCATCAAGAATTAAATAAAATCAATATTGGAAAATTGTAAAGTTTAAGATGATGAATTGAGCTGTATTGAGAAAAATGGCATGGAGGGAAATCAAGCACTGGAATAACTGGATTGGATGGAGAAGTGAAGTATAAAATGTGTGAATAGGTGCTCTGTTGGCTCAAGAATCACTGACCGTTGTAAATTCTAAAAGCAAACTTTACATAAAAACAAAACGCTAAACCCAATAACACGGTTAGGAACAGTGAGAAGAAGGTATGATAAAAATCGACATTTTGACGCGAGGATCTCTTACTTTACAACGAATTACTGTGTATGGAACGGCAAATAAAAAACGAGCGGAGAAATTTTTGCTCCTCCCCACACTATCTCTTGCTTCGTACTTCTAGCTTACATACCTATCCCTATCACGAATGCAGCGGGCCGATTTAGCAAAATGCTACGCAGGAAGAAACGCTATCGCTATTCAACGTTGGTCGAGATCGTAAGGCATGTTTTAGGAAGCGAAAAGAAAGAAAAGCTTCCTACGCTCTCGTTCCTATCTTCTGATACGTTTAATACGCTCGAACAAATCTCATCGTATAGAAAGTAAATAATTCTCTCTCCGTGCACGCTTCGAATTTATCGAATCGGCGGTTTTTCAGGGCGTTTTTCGCTGTCGGATTATTCAACGTCGGTCAAGACCGTGGAGAGAACGATGTCGGGTGTCGATGAAAATGCGTCGATCGTTATTCCGCATTCGGGAATTTTGAAAACACGCCGGAGCACATCGAAGGGATCATTTGTGCGAATGTAATTCGATCTCCACGCGAGCTCGAGCTTTTTTCCGACGTTTCTCGAACGGTTTTGCGGGAAAACTGTTTAACGTCAGTCGAAATAACGAGAAACACGAATTATTTCGAGTTAATCGCCGAAACGATTGGCCGAATGGAAGGACTTCCGTGTTCTTTCGCCTCGATCTTTCGTTTTATGGCGAATCACATTTCACGGAATGATCCGAGGAGTGAGAGAGGATGAAAAGGTTCCGAGGTTCTCGCGCCTGAGCCTTTGACGTGCGATAGATCACGCTGTTAGCACCGGTATGGTAAGCGAGAAAGAAGTGGAAGGTGTTTCTCCTCTTTTTCTCTCGTTCCTTCCAATCCTGTAATCTACCTCTGGGGTTGGTGTAGGGAAAAAATTTCTCTTCGATGTCTCTTTCCAAATGAACTCTTATTTTTGCGTCACTATGTAGCTATCGCTGTTACTAAAGTTGTAAAATAACTTGCGATTCATCGTTTAATCAAACGCAGAAAATACATTTAATATACGTGTCGGATATTTACTAATGTTGAATCATGATTTACGATTCGTCATTTAATTGCACGAAATAAAAAATACATCGGATATGCGTGCGGCATATTCGCGTCGCGCTCTTGACCAATAAACGAAGCTAGATCTTTAACTTCTTCACGCGCAAGCATACTGGAAACTTTTTTCATTAAGCGATCAAAATACTTGCTGGATGAAAAATTGCTCGGCATAGACAACTAAGTTGCGCAATTCGTGCATACATAAATAATGAGTTTGTACAGCTACAGTAACGAGTAGATTTCTCGAACTTCGGACCGACTAACTTTGTGATCAAATTATCGAAATCTATGTTCTTTGAGCAGCAGTTTCGCCGAATAAGGAGCCGAATATTGAAGTTGAGAAATGTGGAATTGGTTGATTCAGCGCCTAAGAGGTTCCATCGCAATGTTCGAAGGGCCAAAGTTTGCAGAGTTTGTCGTGACCCAAGTTACGCGTTACAATATGCTATACTCATCCGTGAACTTAAACATCAACGAGTGTTTCTGCTTAAAATTATTTACGATTTATGACATTCAACGTGAAATAAAAACCATCGATTCGTGTTTATTAAAAAATGATATAAATATTGTACGACCATTTCTCCAAAGCATTGTCCACCCTTAGTCGATTCTTCTAAGTTTCAACCAAAGAAATATGTTCCTTTAGTATTAAAAAAAGTATTGAGAAAAAGTATTAAAAAAATATATTTCCCCAATATTCTCCACATTTTGCTAAATATTCTCAAGATGCGCCACGAAAAATTCTTAAAGCCTAGGGAAGATATACATTGCGCACCTCGCCGATTTATGGATTTTCTTACGTAATATTTATTTCATACTTTCAATAGCTGCCCCAATAGCTACTATGTCGATCGATGAACATCAAACGGGCAATGTCACGATAACGTAAAACATTCCTGAATGTTTCTGTAATCCATATTTCTCGATTTTTATTCGCGTAATATACGTACCATAACAACTTAACTTGGTGGACGACGTGTAGTGATTTATACTTTAAGACATCTGTATAGTATTCTTTATCCTTTAACCCGTAATTCCTTATCAATCACCACCGTTAATAACAAAAATCGTACTCGTACCATATTTCCGCTAAAAGCCAGCTTCGCACTCGATCATTATTAAACGGACAATCATCGTGAACGAGTAATTAAAATTTGGGGCACTCAACATTTTTCTACACAACATTCTCATTGAGTTTATGACGAGAGTCACTTCCACATCGATCAGGAAACATTCCTTACGATCGTCGAGCTACTGAAAACAGCATCTATTAGGTCTGCAACTCTGTTTCCAGAGTTTTTTTTCCCGAAATTCGAGGCTTTATTGTAAAACTGGTTGTGCATTTATAATTCAAAGTGTCGTCCATCGTTGGCCACTACCTTCTCTCGCATTTCGGACAGCATACGAATCCCGCATTGGAAACAACTGTTCATCTATGGCTAAAGTAATGTATAGGAAAACGGCGGAAGCAAAGCTGCACACCTAATATTTCGCAAAACGTCACCGGTCTACTATTATAATTTTGCTGCAATTCTTTTTGCATTTTCAATAGTTTATAATTTAAAAGGACGCGTACTAAAATTTGAAACGTCTATCTGAAATAGTTTTTAAGCTACAGCCTTTTAAAGAGTAGCCGTTCATGGGTTAGAAAGCTATTGAAAATTTCAATTTTTTTCGCTATCGGTCATTGTATAGGCCTTCATAGTTTAACGTGCTTTTTTTTTCACCCACTGTGAAGGCCGCAATCACTGCAGCACCGTAGCAACTTTTGTTTTCGGAAGCTGATGAAATAGCCGATAACCACCCAAAAATAGAAGATTTCTATTCCAAAAAAAATCGTAATGCTCTCTCTAAATATATATTAATATATCCCGCAATTTCAAAACGATGGATGTAATGGTTTCCTTTAAAAAAAATTCCCCAAAATTATCGCTTTTTTGGACGGTTACACTAGCGATGGCCCTAAGCGATTTACCCCTTCGGTCCACCCCTTGGCCATTTCGCGGCCCTCATAAATCGGGTACAGGGCGCCACTCGAAAAGTAATAAGCCGTGGAATTCCTGGCCGGACGTGGAAAGGAAGGGCAAGTTGTACGAAACAGCGGGGCTCACCTTGCGCGGCCCAGGACCGAAGAACCGCACCGAAGTAGGCCACGGGAACTCCAGAAGTTCAGGCCTCGGCGTTCCACTTCGTCGCACGTACCAGAGTTCTCACTTCCATCTTAGCGGCGCGCGGCCCTGCGAAGGTCTCAGGCCGGCCTGGAATCGTCACTTCGCGGCCCGCGGATGCTGGCCGATGGCGAGGAACATCGCGAGCCGGAGCAGCTGGTCGGTCCACTTTGATCGGAGTTCTTGGCTCGGGGAGGATCGACGATCGAGCGCTGGCGGACGATCTTGGATTTCCGGGAATTTTCGCGGAGCAACTTGTGGGTCACGAAGGGATTTCGATTGGTGGAGACGATCGCGGTGGATTGCAGGTGGTTGTCGAGGATCTTAGAGAAGAGAGGCAAGCGCGATTGAGAGTTAAGTGTTTTCGAATTATCACTGGATCGTCGCTGTGAAGTTGTCCTTGCGCGGATGGTTTATTCGGATCTTTGATACTTTCGTGTACTTCGAGGCGACGCTTTTCCTCGACTCTTGCCTTTCTTCTTGCGATCGAAGGATTTTTGCGGGCTGCTCGTGGCTTGGCGAAGTGGTATGCGTCTATTTGAAAGAGGAATTTTTGTTCTTGGCTGCAGAACGATTTCTTTGGCTTGTTCGTTTTTATTTGCCGTTGTTATTAAGTACGTCGCTCATTTTGTCGTATTTGTATCGACTGGTGCTCTAAGTCGCCCGAATTATCACACTTTTGCTATCCCATCTTTGTGTATCTTTTATCTTCCTTGAGACTTCTTCGTTCGATCGTTCCTGTTTGTATATAAATACCTCTTTCCCTCTCTTCTTCTTTGGATTTTGTCCTTCTTGTAGATCGTGAGTCCGCTCAGTAGCTCAAAGCCACAATTGACATCTTCCTTTTCGGTGAAGGTGTAATCTCTTCACTCCATCTCCGTTATTATTTGCTCCTCCATCTCAATACTCTTTTCATCCCTCTCTTCGCTCCCGCCTCAAAATCATATAAGACGATCAACGACAAAGTAAATCTCAAAAGCAAGCAACCAACACGAAGAACGTCTCTTCCCAACTTTCTTCACTTCTACACCGACGCCTCGAAGGGGGAAAAAAAACCAAACCGACGATACAAGACTCACGTATCGACTCGAAATACAGGTTTCCTCAACTTCCTTCACTATCGCGTCGAAGAAAATCGCGGATAAGCCCGACGATACGATACTCCCTCATCGACTCGATACTCTTCCTCAACCTTCTTCACTCGGCGTCACGAAGATAATCGCCGACGAAACCGACGGGTCCATCCATTCCAACGATACTCTCCCTCGGCTCTTTTCCACTCGATATTCCCAAGAAGATTACCCACAAGATCAACGTGTACAAGAGAGTCCTCTATCCTCTCAAAGTATCTTCTCCCTCTCCCCCCCTCTCTCTCTCTCTCTCTTTCACCAAAGATCTCCGAGGAAATCGCGGCCAAAATCTACGCGTACGAATCTATGCTCTTTCTCTCTCGAGAGAGAGATGCGCTCACGCGCCTCTATTCGCTCCTGCGGGCCACGTTTCCGGGCGCGAGGACGATCGCAGGAGACGCTCTTCGTCTCCCAGGGTGTCGGAGGAGCGCTCGAAAGGACGCCAGCCGATCATCTCCGCGAGGCGCGAGCTGCTCGACTTCCGGCTCCGAGGATGGCGAGTACGCTTTCAAGGCGAATCGGCCGACGGACACGCGGCGAGGATTGAAGTGAGCGCCGTGAGCGTCGCGACGCCGTGCACCGTCGTCAACCTCGTTCCGATCGACGCATGCGCACCACGACCTCCTCCTCTTCCCCCTCCCTCCCGCCCTGGGCGGGGGATGAATCGTTTCTCGTGCCGTTATTATCAATTCACCTAGTTTTCTTCATAATCGGCCGGGGGCCCGCGGCAACGGGGAGGCGTCTGAATTAACAATGAGCCACTCGATCGCGACGACGACACGCAGGGTGTCAAACCGCGATTCGGATGCCGAGTAATAGTGCTTGAAGGAGGCCCTGGAGAAGGTGAAAAGGATGGTTGGTGGGTGTAAGTTGTCTTGCGGCTGGTGGATGAGTTCCGCGGGAAAGGACTTGAGACGATGGGTTTTTTTTTTATAATGGGATTGGCGGAGCTAGGATAGTCGGTTTGTAAGTTTTTTTTTTCGATATGGTGGATGAGTTTTGCGAAAAAGTACGTGAGAGGATGGGTTTCTTATAGTGGGATTAGTAAAGCTGAAATCGCTGGTTTGTATGTTTTTTTTATCAGATGGTGGATAAGTTTTACGAAAAAGTATGCAAGGCGATGGGTTTTTTATAGTGGGATTAGGAAAGCTGAAATCGCTGGTTTGTATGTTTTTTTTATCAGATGGTGGATAAGTTTCGCGAAAAAGTATGTAAGACGATGGGTACTTTTAGTGAGATTAGGAAAGCTGAAATCGCCATTAAGCATGTTCGACTTTGTTTTCGGATGGCGAATGAGTTTTTCGAAGAGGTATGTAAAGTGAAACTATGAATGAGTAATGTGTCTCTTACAGTGGGACTGGTAAAGCTGAAATCGTCGGTTCGTATGCCCAACTTATTTTCCAGACGGTGGATGAGTTCCGCGAAAAAGGAGGTAAGACGGAAGCGTGAAAGAGAAAATGGGTTTCTTACGGTGAGATTAGGGAAGCTGAAGTCACGGCTTTGTAAGTCCAACTTTGTTTTTAGATGGCGAATAAGTCTCTCGCAAAAGATATGTAAAATGAAACTATGAAAGAGGAAAGGATCTTTCGCAGTGGGACTATTAAAGCTGAAATTGCTAGATTGTACTTCCAACTTTTTTCCCGGATCGTAAGTGAGTTTCGCGATAAAGTACGTAAAATAAAAGCGCGAAAAAGAGAGACTAGCAAAGCTGTCAAAATGGCGAGTTTGAACATCTAACTTCTCTCTTGCTGCGTACTTTAAGATAACTTTGTGCATATATACGATACTTGATTCAACCGAGATCCAATAAGACGTACAATTTCTACTCCTTCCTTAAACTCGTAAAAAAAAAAGAAACGAAGCGCTACAGGTCTACTTTGCTCTCAGTCCCATAAACCAACGTGCATAAAGAACTTCCTACGGTTTATCCAAGAACCCAATGCGCGATAAATAATACTCGAATTCACTGCAGTTTCTAATAAGCCCTTCGAGCGAGCTGGCATATTGCGCCAACATCAATCTCACGATCTTTCAAACGGTTGCGCGCAGAATTCTAAACGACCCCGTATAACATTTTGGACTACCATACATGAAAATCGCAATATACGTCTAACCACACGTAATCATGCACGTGCGATTCGGGTCACTGTTAATACGTATCGTTCTTTAGTGGATTTTGCCCATTAGCACTAGGTGTACAAAACTCGTGGCAACGATTTATCCGTATTTTTAACATTTATGAAAACATTGTCGGAGATTTTCTGTCGCTTTATTATACACTGGTATCCGTACAAATGAACCAACATATTTACTCCTTCTATTTGGTCCCCTTTATTCGAACGCATAGACACACGCGATATTTTTAGATATCTGGCAATAGTAATTAGTAATTCTAGCGTTAAACGCTCTGACAAAGTATGGTTTATAAAAAAACGTACGTGTTCCGTGTCGAGCGATCGGAGAACGATATATGGTCTTTGTTCGACACTTGCTACGGATTCGTGGATTCGTGTGAATTCGTACTAGGCGAGGCAGAAGATAAAGGTTTTTCCGCGTATCGCGTTGCTCGCCAACGCCACGCGCTTGAGCTTAAATTTTTGTCCATTGTCGAACGGATTTGCAAACATACGCTTTGTGCAGCGGTACAACGGCAATGAATTAGGATGCGTGCAAAGCCCCTATCGGTGATTCTTGTCTTCTCCTTTGACAAAGGATCCAGCGTGCTCGAAAATGAACGGGAACGAATTTCGCGTACGGGGAATCCTTTAATTTATTGTACAGCAACAAGACTATTTGCGCGCCATTTTATAGAACCGGTCCATCAAAGCCTTTATCGACGCGCTGAGTGTCAATTTCAATTTTACAAAACTGCCGTTGGCCACCGCACCTGCGGCGAATAGCTCCATCTCCAATTTATAACGGTGAATGTCCAAATTCCGAACGTGTTTTTATACTTACCCATCGATTTTGGATCGCGACATTCCTTTTATAGATACTCGCAATAAAAAGGGATCGATGTTAGATTATTTATAGAACGCAAATTGCCCATGGGATTATTCAATTACTGTTCTGCAGAGCATATTTTCTTAATTAGGTACCTACTCACAATATTAAGGCAATACAGGAAGTGTTAATGACAAAATAATGGAACCGATATAAATAATAAATCATTACGATGATTGCAGCATTTTATTTAGTTCCCTCAAAAGGATAATCCTTTGATATTTAAAGCTTGCTTGTATTTTTCTTTAAAAAGCAACGTTTTGAACGAGAAATATCCGTTTTTCAATTTTTGCTTTACAAAATGCACGGATTTTTTTCTTATCTTCTATTTTTCTTCGGTTGTATAAACCCAGTTATTTTTGATGCTTTATAAAAGCGAGACCAAACTTTGAAGAAATACAGGTGAAATATTTGCGCGCGTGGAATTTGATTTAAAAACAGCTTCAGGAATTGTAAAATTTTTTATTTTTACTATAAGGATACTTTGATCATTTCTTTCACGCATCGAGAGTAAATATCATTGCATTAACGTTCGAAGATAGGAAAATACCTCGATGGCGGATGAATATGCAACGGGCGCTTGCATTCCAGTAAACCACCGACGTTCCACTCGACCGATGATTTATATCGTAGCGATGTCGATTTAATGCCGACCAGAAAAAGTCCTTCAACAAAATTACCAGTATAATAAAGTGGCCCCATCAAATATAAATATAAAAGATAAGAAACATTGTACAGGAACAACATTTGCCGTGTCTGTTTTCATCCGTTCAGTATTCTATGCCAGTCTTTCATCTAGGATATAAGCCAGAGAAAATTCCATACATAATCCCTTAGAGCAAAAAACTCCATTCCCCCAAAATGAAAAACAAAGCATTAGATCTTACGTTCGAAGAATTCAATGCGTTTTTTATATTCTTAACACAAACAGAAAGAAAACATCTTAGATCAAACATAGTACCTCAATGATTCACGCGAGCTCGAGTTACGTTAAGTTAAAAAATAAGCGGAAGAAACGCACAAAAAAACTGCAGTAAGATACGAGGAAAAATATCCGCATGAGAAAGAGTCGTTGAAATTGGTAAGACACCTACAAATGTTCGTACATCCCTGCGTCGAGGCATCCGCGACACAGCACCGCCCGAAGCATGTCAAATCAGCCCCTACATAGGAGCAACATTCAGATCCCGTGTTTGCCATTTTTTTGCACGCACGGAACAGTGCTTCGTTGATAAAACACACGAGCACGCATGCAGGATTACTCTTCCGCAATACAGTTACCTTCCTCCTTCGAGGATAGAGAAAATATACTTTCGACAGGACGGATGAAATTCGGTTACAGCCGCACTTTTGGTACGTAATGCAACTCGGGTCTAAGAAAAGCAAGGGATGGAATCCTGACGTCATAGACAGCGTTGATCCTCTCTGAAATCGAGACAGCTGGCCGATAAATTGCTCCAAGTAGGTCACAGCGTCAAAGGAATTAATACATTTTTATATCGTTTATTGCGCCGCGGTGATACAGGAGCATTACCAAGAACTGCTGTTCGCAATGACCGTCACCCTCGGTATGGGGTATCGACACAGGTACGGTATTACACTCCGTTCATATAAAGTTTCGATTTTATGCAAAACCGTATTTAAAAACAAATACATCGTATCGAAGTAAAATAGCAAATTGAATCAGTACCGACTAGTATTACGTAACGCGTATGAGTTTACTTTTGTATAATGAGACAGTACGACATGTAGGCATTAAGAAGTTAAGAAGAGTGTTGTTTAAAGGGTTAATAAAGAGCGAAGAAATTCTCTACACTACTCAGTTATCTATTAGTCGATAATACCAAATAGAAACGATAATCCATCATCCCTCAATCCAGGATAATATTTAAAAATATTTCTTCTTTCATCACATCGAAATAACGCTTCTTCTGAAAAAAAAGAGAAAAAACAAAATGCACTCTTCCAAATCAATTAGTTTTGACAAACGCTCACGCTATCGACTTTCCATATTCATCTTCGCAAGGATCAATCCAGTTTATTCTTTCGACACCTTTCACACCCCACGCACCCCTACATACGCTAGGAACTAATAGCTGTGAGCAATAATAGGGTCTACCCCGTATAAAGCTGGGGTAAGGTTTAACATCGATGGCGATCATGCAATCGGGCAAGGCCAGAATTAACCCTGGTACGGAGAAGCAACGAATAGTATACTCTGACGTCAGGAACGACACAGAAACGAGCTCTTTCTCCCTTTCTCCCCCTTTGCCGCTCTATCTCGGCCCATCTCTCCTTGTCTCTCTCGCCTCCCTTGTCCGCCATCTCTCTCCCACTCTAGTTTCACGGCTCCTCGCTTTCGGCATAACGACCACTAACACGTCCGCGAATTAATACGCTCGTTTGCCCGTTATCCTGTCTACAATCGGTGTCCTCCGAGGCGGACAAATTTGGCTCAGCGTGGAGGCGATTTTCGAAGCTCCACATTGAGCCTCGTTGCTATACAGGGTTTAAATATATACTGTACACTGTACATGCACACTATGCGATTATAAATATAAGCCGTGCGACCTAATGGAATGCGCTCGAGGGAATGGAGAATGTTTTGTAAGCATTGATAAGCGGTCGTGGGAAGTGAAAAGAAGTAAAATACGCACGAAAATGAGGAATGATTAAAGGCTTTTGTATTCTCTTGATCCGTTACGAGCATCGTATTCTCTATATAGATACGCGGATTAGTATTGGGTACTTTGATGAGTGCCATCGTTTTTTTTAGACGAGATTATAAATAGTAAATTTAAAGGTAAATTGAGGAATAGTCGTGGGTAATAAGCGAATTATTATTTAGATAAAGGTGTGGAAAAAAAATAATCGAAGCTACTTTTCAGGGACTGTTTTTGAGATTTATCGAAACACTGCTGTATAGATTTACCTGAAATGTTATAGTAGAGCTTGTGGGATATAATACACGTGTATATACATTTGTAGGTTTCTGTAGCATTATATAATTATAATATTGGACTATAGGCCATCGACGATGATATGCCTGGCGCAGTGCCAGCTTGAGGAATATACACTTGGAAAGTAAGCATCGAAGAATTTATGTGGCTTATTTTATGTTTTCGGTAAACCAATCGTTGTATACTGTCACAATATTGTTTTCAAGGCTACTGACTATACCGTGACAGACACGCGTGTGTTTAGTTTAAATTATCGATAGCGCACAGCGTATATAAACGTTATTTTCCTCGTGCATTTTTATCCTCTTCTCGATTCTTTCGTTCTTTCTGAATTGATGTCGAATTCAAGGGAATAACGCGTATTCGAGCCAAATATGATATCATTTTTTTTCTCGTTATAAAATATTTATTTCTAAAAAAGTCGAACAATATCCCAAATGCCAATGGCGGTCAATGTAAAAATAAAATAAAATCCGTGTATGTAATACGTGTACAACACACTCAGACGATCTGGAAATACATCCAATCGTCGTTAAAAACAATTTTAAACGAATGCCAGCGAATTAATAGTGAAAATACCAAAACAACAAAAATGTCTAATTCTATTATTTTTTAAAAGAAAAAACCTTATACATCAATCGTACATTTTTTAAGTGTCCATCGCTTTCTTGCGATACATGAATGATTAAATAGATCCATTTCTTTTTTTCCTTTGTTCCTATTCTTCTGATAGATATTTAACACAAAACCTACTGGATCGATCAAAATAATTGGTCGGTCAATTTTTTTTTAAATTGTGAATCGTTAAGACTGGGTATTTTCTGAGATTTTCCATGATTTTGTTCCAGCGTACAAATCGATACGTTAATTTATCAACATTTTTCCTTTATCCCCTTTTTCTTTATGGATATATTTGGTACACCTAAATATATCTGGAAAATGGTCCGTAGATCTAATGTTGAGATGTGTCTAAATATAATTTAAATATATTCGAATATCAGCCGATGGTTTTCGTGTAAAAAACAGGAGCAAACTTCATCGTCAGCACGGTGTTAAGACGGTAAATCGAATCGCTCTTCCTGCGAGCATTTAACGACAAACTTTGCCCTCAAAGTAAGTCAATGTGTACTCAAAGTTAAAGGCGCCTCGCGACGATGGGCCCATCAGACGTCTACGGCGTCGACCTCCTGGATATTAGTCTCCCTTCGCAATCCCTTAAGCGAATATGCGTTCGTGGCAGATGCTATAAAGGACCTACGATATTTCCGCCGTCAAAGAAATTCCTCGGCCATTGCCGACGACGAAATAGCTTACGCGCACGACACGTTCCTCGCGCATACCTCCTCGACAGACCCCGCAAATTTCTCACGCACCTACGAAACTTTGAATCCAGCGTGTCGCCTGCGGATCGGCGCATTTCGAAGTCGAGGAATCTTGAAATTTGCCGACAAGATTCTTTTTACACACATTGAAAAAAAAAGAAAAGTTAAAATTTAACACGTCGAATGCGGATCGGTGAATTTCGAAGTCGACGAATCTCGAAATTCGAGGAGACGATTCTTTTTACACACATTGAAAAAAAAAATAAAACTGAATTTAGCATGTCGAATGCGGATCGGTGAATTTCGAAGTCGGCGAATCTCGAAATTCGAGGACACGATTTTTTTCGCGCTCATTGAAAAATGCTTTGAACGACAGTTTATGTTAACAGACTTCGACTTGATGTCTCTTGGCTTGGGAATTTACACGCCAAACGCAAAGAATATCAAGTTACGCGTTTCATTTTACACGCTTTATTTTAGTAGCATTATTCTCTGCTATAAAAATTTATAGAAATAGAATGTCATTATGCCCGCTCGATTGCGTTTCGTAAGAAGAGTCGAAACGATGAGTTGACGTATTTGCGCTCTACCGATATTCCTGCCTTTTAGGTGCTAAAGGGGTTGAATACGGATTTCGCTTGGCTTTCCGTTTTCTATGGATAACGAATGATAAACGGAATCTAGGTCGAGTGTTCTTTTTGTGTGCTTAGCTAATTTTCCCTATTGATTGCTGAGGTTGTTCAGCCTAGGACCTACCATTGAACTCTTTGAAATTTGCGGATGAAATGACCAGAAAGGGGGATTAAATTTCGTGAAGCGATTTGGATCTTCAATGTCGCGTATAATTCTGTTATTTACGGATAATAAATATAGATCTCTATCACTTTTGATATCATCGAAAAAGGAAACTAAAATTTTTACGAAAATAATTACCTTGGTTCAAAACTACTATATTTACGGCATACGTGTTTAATTGAAAATTATCCAAAGGCGATGGTCAGAATTTAAACCATTAACTTTATCACGTAACATCCGAGTCGTCGTTCACGCAAGTCTCCTTTCTTCTGCACTTTCTGCCAGGAAAATTTCCCTTAAAACTCCGTAACGATAAAACTACCGTTACTTCCGCTTTCATACTGTTCTTGAAAAGTGACATCCCATTCCACAAAATCCCCAAGCTGCTTCCAACGTTCTTTTATATTCATAATTAGTTATTCACTTCCATACAGCTTCATATAAGCGAACACCCTCTGGGAATTCATTCTACTCCTCTAAATAATGACAAAAAAAATTAAACACGCACACTTAGCAAAGCTTGAGCTACGATTCGCATTTCAATTGGAAAAGCTTTGCAAAATCGTCTCAGAATCGCTTTGCAAATTCCTATTGGCGTCTGCTAAAATTCACACTTCATTGATCGCGCCTATTCGCCAACAGGCTTAGCTCCATCATATCATCTAGGAACGTACAGTGCGCATTTCGGTTTGAATTAACGCTGCGCTGCGCGCTTACGCTGTATTTCTATTCATACATTCTATTACCTGTATTTCCGCATAGCGTATTATTAACTCCGGAAATGGGAAATCGATGAGCCGCTTAACATGGGAGTACGGCCGGTTAGAAGATCCCCAGTCAGCTAGGATAAAATTGATGTCGATCGGTGGTTCGAGCGTCGATTAGGTGACGGGCGAGTTTTCGTATACCTATGCGCCTCCAGCCCGCAAATTGCACCTCGACCCAAACGTTTGTCAGGAACATCCGCGCGTGCGATACTATTGCTCCGATCGAAGCGAGATATTTAATTTCTGATCGATGCAAAATGCATTCGACATGTTATTCGTGATGTATAAAATTTGGGAGCTTCTAATCGCTATGTTTTTTAAGTCACGTTCCTTGCGCCTTGTGCAACTGTCTTGTTTAATCAATTTGATATAAATCGTGATTGTTCAAAACGGGGATGTATAGCGGAGTATTTTTTTTAGACGCGTCTCGTAGTCCAAAGAATTCCACGAGAGGCTTCTGAAGTCTCTTCTCGCTCATCGATACATTAATATAATAAAAGGCGTATATATACGCTGTGGTATACAATTGTATATGAATATCACGTCATATATATCGATGGTTGCATCTTATAATCGTTACGCGAATATCGCATCGTATATATTAACCGTTCCACCTTGCGATAGTTATATGCCTCTTGCATCATATACATTAATACGTTGCGTCCCGCAGGGATTTTAGGTTACCTTTGGACTTTCTGCTTTTCGTTCAAGCCGCGTGGGGTGCACCTCCCCACACTAACACACTTTACTTCCCACGCACGCCCTTCTCATTTTCATAGAAGGCAGAAAATACCTCTCTTTAATTATCTTAGCCTAAACATCCAACCTCCATACTTCCTTCAGCTCATAATAGCCTAAATAGAAAATTCAGCACAAAGCGCACACGTCCCACGCGACACCAAACTCACCGATAGCCTCGTCTTTCAATTTTTACACTAAACATCCCTATTTCCAACCTTCATACTTCCTTCAATTCCTAAAAGCCTAAATAGAAAATTCAGCAGAAAGCGCACACGTCCCACACGACACCAAACTCACCGATAGCCTCGTCTTCCAATTTTTACACCAGACATCTCAAAAAAACAACTTCCCCCTCAAAATCTTTGCCCGAGTATCGCACCATCTACACCACTGGCTCCACCTCCGAATCGTTACGCGAATATCGCGGCGTACATATTAACGGATCTTCGCGGTGAAAGGGTTAAAACCATAGCGCCGATAGGCCGGCACAATGGCGGCCACGTAACCCAGCGTAATCTCGTGGCGGCTCGGGTAAAAAGCCCGAGCTCGAAATGACGTGGGCTAAAAAGCTCGACCGGCGGAGGAGAGCCTGCCGGAGTGGCGACGGTGGTCAGTCCAATGAGCGGCTGAAAGGAGGGTCGAGAAAGAAGGAGGAAATGGTCGACGGGCCTCATCATCCTCCGCCAATATTTACCTAGCGGCCGCACAAAGAGCGGCCAGGGCCGCGAGGAAGGGCCGAGAGAATCGGGCAGCGGTGCCTGATAAAGATTCACGGAAGTCGGCCGTGCCAGCGCGCTTTGCCTCGCTCAGGGAGCCGATGGAATCCCGCAGGAGACGCTATCGCGATTCATGGTGGCCCAACGCTGAGACGGGGGCCGATGAATGATGAAGAAGAACCTGTCCCGCCGCACGTTGACCGCCTCGCTTGTCGTTTTTAGCAGAGCGTAGAGGCCGATGGTTGCTTGAGATTTTTTTTTTTGGCTTTATTTCCTTCGTTTTTTTTCTGTTTTTGTTTTTTTGTTCTTTCTTTTTTTTACGGTGGCGAGCGAGACCGAGCTTTGGGTTTGGACCGTGACGGTGGATTTGTGGTGTGGTCCTTTGTAAAAGTTGCTCGAACGATTTATACGTTTGTTGGTGCACGATATCGATATCTCGGTTCTTAGAAAAGGATTGTATATATTGTCGATGTTGTCTGGACGATGTAAAGCTTTATTGATGTATTAGATAAATGATAATAGAGGAAACTTGTCTTAGCCTACGAAGAACACGTCGTTTATTATTTCGTTATCGTCGAAAAGCGATCGTTTTTTGAGAAATCATTTTATCTCCGATAAAGGTTGCTTTAATCATGTCGACAATTCCTCGTTCATTATAGAAAAATCGAATGTTAAAAAAAAATATATAAAAATGTTTTTTGCTGCTGTTGCCACGAAGTCTATCGTTTTTCAAAATATCGTTTGGTGTCTTATTAGCGATGCTTAAATAATCATGATGTAAAATTGATCAACCCGATATCACATTTCTGGTGAATTTGAGTAATAAATAAGAGAGTCGTGTATCTTCGTACAATTAAAAATTGGCTTTGGTATATTCTGCATCGTGTAACCTGAGTGCCGCTTAGAAATGAAATGCCGCATAACGGAAGCTCGTGACGGTTATTCAAATTCGTATGAAACAGATTACTTTACCGATAAAATCTATAGGAAGCGCGGAATGCTGTGCTTCGATGCATTCGGTATAATGAGATTTTGAAAGGTTAATTTCAGTGGCAAAATGGAAATATCAAAAACCTTGGCGTGATTAAAAACGCGGACTATAATCATTTTGGAGCATAGTAAAAAAATCATTTAAAAAAATATGCAAGCTCGCCATCCTTGGAAAATTAAGATTCAGACGACGAGGATTCATCGTCTCCATTCTGATTTGATGCTGACAAATCGCCTCTTCGAGGGAATCTTCACGGATCTTAAATGCATCGTCTAGCGACGATGCAGTTTTCCCCGAAGATCGCTATAATTTTCGATTATAATAATAACTTTCCGCTCAACTTTTAACGCATTTAACATATTAGTGCGCGCATCGGCCACAACGTGCTTGCGCGTTAATTACCTCTGCCTAAACAAATTATCTCGTGCTTTCGAAACATCGACTTTTATGTCGCAACGTTTACGGTCGATGTTACCAACTGCATAAGTGCATCACGCGAAAATGGCGAGTCGCGGCCTGTGAGCGTAAACTGCATTAGAAAGGAAAATACACGGGCCATTAAATTGCCGTTTATCACAAACATCGAGTACTGTAGGATTAAAATTGAGCTACGAAGGGAGCAGCGTCAAAGAATCTCGATGATGTTTCTAAATGATTAACTTCTGGCATGAGGATTCCGCTTTAAAAAGCCGAATCCAAAAGTAAAGTTGATTAAGAAAATAATTTAGATCTCATAGCAGGCATAAGAAGCTTTGTAAAAAGTGCGATTCACTGGCATATAAATTTATGTGTTATTGTTAAACGTTATACTTGATTACCGATGTTTTATGTGCCGTTCTATTTCTCCTATCGCGTAAATTCTGCGTGTACCATGTTAAACCCAATATTTTTATACTTGCCTTTGAAATATTCAGAAAAAAAAAATTAAACTCATTTTCAGTATAAAAATGATCGTAGGAGAGAATTTTTCATCGAAAAACCTTGATTAACCGTGACATACTTTTAACTCGATTAACCGTCTTTTTTTGAGAGTTACGCTTTTATTATCAAAAGCAATGAACGCACGTTGCACGTTTCTGTGGCTTCAGAAATTTATGCCAGAATAATTAAGATCGGATGAAAAAAAGGGCTGCTCCCGGCTCGAGAAAATGACAAAAAGTGCTGAACGTACCGCGACAAAGAGTTATGGGGGCAAATTACTGTGAAACGCGTAGTGTCAACTTTGTGTACCGGGTACGAAAATCTAATATGGAACGAACGTCACCGATCGAGCTTCTGTGAACCGGAAGCGAGCGGCGTTTCACGCTCAGAGGCTTAAAAAGCAGGTGTTCCGTACTAAAGAGCGGAAGCAAAAGTTTAACGACGTTGATAATCCATCCCCGAGTCTAATATTAACCTTTCGCATTTCAACTTCTTTACCTTCCAGTCGACCGGCAGTAATTCGAGACAAAAGCACTGTCGAACCAGAATATTCGATTTTACTCGTTTACTCGTTTAACGCGGTATTTCGTGTTTTCCTTATTACAAAACGATATATAGTGCCCGAAAGCAGATAATCGATTGGAAAAAGTCGCTCGCTCCATTGATTCGTTGATCGACAAGTATATATTTTTTATTTCCTGTGCTTTTTCAGTGTCACCATAGTCGGTCTTACGGAGCTCGCGGAAGAATAAATTATTTTTCACTCTATTGCTTCCTCCATTTCTCGGCAATACTAAACCACGCGAATAATTAAGTTTTGTGCAATCTTTAATAGCTCCCTTTTATTCATACCAACCATTTAACGAGCCATCGGTTTCAATTTTTTCTAATCTCAAATCCTAATCATATCTCCACAAACCGGATTAACAAGCGTAAGAATTTGTAAATAGTCGATAATCAGACACGCACACTCAGTACTAACTGTTTTTGTAATAACGTAATTTGAGCGACGATAAAAAAATAACTTCTACCACGAATAGGGTCGCAACCTTTGTACATAAAAGCTCATCGCGGTCGAAGGATAAAAAATATATGGTCGTTGAGCAGTAGGTGGTATTACCGTAAACTTCGGTATGCCTAGAAGCCGTACTTTGAGTGGAGCACCAAATCTTGTCTATGCCCGAGAGGCATACTTGGAGCGGAAGATGTTAAAAGTTAGGGGGTATGCATTCGCGCCCGGTGAAATATTCGATCGCGCCGATGGTCCCGCATTGTTTCGCTGATCGCGTAAAAATCCCAGTAGCAGAGGGAAAAGCCGAAGAGAGCAAAGTGCGGAAAAGAAAAAAAATAGGGAGCTGGATAAAAGAGACAAAATTTGAACAGGAAAGAAGGGAAAGAAAGGCGATGAAACGAGCAAAAAGTAGAATAATAGACGCGCTATGGAAGTAGAATACAACCGAGGGAAAAAGCTGGAATGGCAAAGACGAGAAAGATGAAGAAAAGAAATAAGAAAACGCAAGAGTGGAAGCGATCGGAGTACCGGGTAAAAGAGGAAAGCCGCTATCGCAGAAGAGGATCGAACAAATTATTAAATATACAAATATAGATATAGAGAACAAAGAAAGAGGAAAAAGCCAAAAATATCAGCGGCAACCTACAAAAATCACAAGTCCACCAATAGAAACGAAATCAAAGTTAGAAATCAAGATAAAATCACGGATCAAGTAGAACCACGCGTGAAAACCACCATCCCCACGACAAAATAAACCTCTGCTCGATACATAAATCACGCACAACAGCACAAACACGCGCTACGTAAGAAAACACCGGGCATAACACAATACCATACACGCTCATTCCCCGATCGAGGCGCTCGAATTCCTCTCTTGACTCTCTTGACGAGGATCCTCTTTCCAACATCCACTCCCTAAGGGCCCCTCGCACGAGGTACAACGCCTCGCGTCACATTCCGCTCGCACCTGTACATCCCACCGCGTCTATTCCAGATCCAAGAACCATGAATCAGAATAAAATCAAAGCGGAAGAAAACCCAACCAGGGGCAACATCGAAGGATGCGTCCAAGAAGAGTCGCAGCGAGGACCAAAAGCAGCGAACGAAGTCGACGAGAGAAGCGAGGTACAGGCGGCCCTCGACTTTCGCACACAATTGGTTCCTGAAAGTGTGCGCGGGTGTCGAATGTTTAAAAGTAGAGGGATGCAAAAAAAATATGCACCAAAAACCGTGTTTTAAAGTATTTATTTATCGATATGTATACACAATAAAGTTAAACAGACGCGTTTAACTGCTTCTGGATGTTTTCTTTATGAACTTGTCAAGAAGTAGTCGAATACCATCTATTCTTTTCTCGATAAAGATTTCTATAACATCCCGTGTCTTTCTCAATTGCTCTACGTACTTTAGGTACACGTTCTCTATTGGAATTTCATTCTTCCGTGATAGTCAAAAATTCGTCAAGATGCATTATCGAACATACCGTAGATCCGTTTACATCCTTCAAACGATCCTATGAAATTGATGAGTCCCTAATTTCCTTTCGTCCCTATCAACACTGCGGTTTCTCCCTTTCTTACCCACGCTTATGAATTTACAACAACGAAATTTTTAAGCATAAACAAATACACTGACAAAGCACACAACACATCGACACACGCTCTAATGCAACGGTGAAATCGTTTTGACCTCTTCATCGGAACAACATTGTAATCCGATAGCCAAAGTCCGATGCCCTCTTAGAGGAGACAACCGATCGCAAGGGCTTGCAAAGTTGCATTTTTAAAAATGCGCCAAATAGCGAATTGTGCGAAAGCAGAATGCGCGAAAGTCGAGGGCGGCCTGTGCAAGGAAGTCCGAGGAGGGACGTCGAATTCGCGGAAGGGAAAAAATCAGGGAACATCGACAGGACGCGAAGCTCGGGTAAACCGGTTGGGGAGGAGAGGAAATGACGATGGAGGAGGATGGAGGAAGGAGGAAGGGCGCTGGTGGTGGAGAGCAAAGGGGACGGGCGGCTGTTAGGTCCGCGACGAGGGGGGATGGCGCGGAAGGGGGAGGACTAGGCTTTCAAACGGGCCTGTAATCAAATTACCGAGCTTCCGCTGTCGATGGTGCCGGGGCGGGTAAGCAAGTGGGCGGCCGTGGAGGCAGTTTGCAAAGGCTCCGGGGCAAAATGTGCCTTTGGTGACCCGACGGAATTAGACTTCGGCCTCCGCTAAATGCTGCGATTTTTTATTCCTTCGCGGCTCTCCTCGCTCCTCCCACGCCCTCCTCGGCCCAGCCGTTATTCTTCCTCCGAGACGAGTCTGCCACGGCTGATTCGATTCCACCGGCCGGAAGACGCTCCCGGAATTCTCTTAAATCGATGGCCGATGGCGATTAATTGGTAGCCCGACTGCCTCGAAATTGGTGGATGCGAGCCGAGTGCTCGATTAAAGGCAGGCCTCGTAGCTGCGAGGTGCGAAATACTGGGGATAGGGATCGAGATTTTTGTTAGCGAGGAAGGATTGTTTCGTTGTAAGCCTGCCAGTAAATATTTTCTTGCAATGATTCGATCTTCCAATCTAGAGTCCGTGGTGCCTTGAAATTGGCGGATGCGAGTTGAGTGCTTGATTAAATACAGGCTTCGTAGTTACGAGGTGCGAAATACTGAAACTAGGGATCAAGATTTTTGGCAGTGAGAAGCGATTATTTTGTTATAATTTCTATAATTTTATTATTATTATTGTTAATCATTATTTTTATAATTTCGTTATAAGCCTATTGGGAAGTATTGTTTTGCGAAGAATCGATCGTCCAACCGAGAGTCCTTCTTGTCTCGAACTGAATGGGTGTGAGATGAGTGCTCGATTAAATGCAAGTCTTGATACTACGAGGCGCGAAACACTGAAGCGACATATTTGTATTTTTCCTTAAAAAAAAAAGGAGCTGTTTCGTCGTAAACTTACTTACATATTTTCATAACGCAAAACCGCTTCCTGGCTCGTTTATTTCTTGGTACAGTAAACCTTTGACGATCAATGTCGGGCGATTATTCAAAGATTCTCGGTCGAAAGAGGATCGAGATTGTGTGTGGAATAAAAAGCTGCCGGAAGCATTCGTCGAAACTGGGCATTTCCAGTGAAAGAACTTGGACGTCTGACAAACGAAAGGTCCCGCATGCGACTCTCTGGGAAACAACCTTGCAAGAACCTGGCACGGGGAAGCGTACGTGTTTCATTCGCGGAGAGGCTACATTGGGACGTATTATACTAGCAAGTTTAAACGCTACAGTCAATTTGGATACTCGCATATCTTCACTCAACGTGTTATACTTATCAGTAGTATCGACACAACTCGCTCAATACTTATACCTTATCTCATTCAGCAATAACGTAATATTCCTGAAACAAGATAATAAGCCATTAATAGAAACTATACCTGCCAATGACTGTAATATTCTTTCTTAATAGCTAAATACATGCTTTATATAAAACATGTCCATAACCGTACATTTTGATAACGTTCAGCGACACTTTAACTCGAGCCATAAAACGTACGCCATTCGAGTCAAGCTGCACTTCTCGAACGTTCGTTATTTATTCCCCGCCAACCACGATATATGCTGTAGCATCAAAAACGATAACAATGTGCCTGCGCAATAACGCTTTCGGAGCTTCCACGATAAATGGAGTGGCAAATGAAATTGCTTTATGAATATTTCGATTTATTGGTCGGGGAGTGTAAATAAAAGCCTCCCTTCGTTGCGTCACGGTGATTTCAAAATTTTTTGCATCTCGCAGAGAAGCCTGATACGAGGCACATCATAAAGGCTACCGCTGGTAGAACGACGCCAGACAACGTCACGCTAGATATTTCGAGAATTGCAAACTATGCGGGCAAGCATACACCGTGATACACGTGGTTACATACAGGGTGATCCACATAACGGTCCATGTAACAGCTGCAACCGTCTGATAAAAGGGCATTACCTACGGAAAGTTCGTCCGCGTCTCAGAGCGGTTAATCCACGGCTAAACGTTAATTGGAATGATTATAACGATGATTTCTGCTCTTCGCACTTCACGAATGAAAGGGGAAAGCACGAGATTACTTACTAATGAAAATGTTTGTATTTTTGCGATAGCAATTTATGATGGATCAATAATGAAATAAGTGTGTATATATGTAGCAGGGTATGAAGAATATATTACAGTTTAAAATGCATCAACAATTATTTCCAGTATTGCATTTTATTGAGCTAAGCCATTACTTCGTTTTAATATTACTCTCAAGTCCTCGTATGGGGTGCAAATAAGCTCGTATTGATCCCAATTTGTTGCACCGGAGGAATAAAGTGCAAGAGTAACAAGGAAAAATTCAGCCGAAAATTGGATAAAATCGATGCTACGAGTAATGCGATTTTTTAAGCCGGTTAATAAGTTTATAAGAATATCTACGCGTGATACTGCATCGATATTTGAAGTGCTTCGCGAGTATGTTTAAACGTACCTGCATCAACATCTTATTACATAATTTTCCATTATGTTTACCAATGTACGTAAAGTCATGCGTTTCGGGGTATTGTTAATATATCTTTTTTTCCAATCGACTTTTTAAGGAAGACACGAACCGACTTTCCAAACACCGTGTATAATATTCCCTGGCGAATGGCTGCACGGCGAAACAATGGATCCATCCACTACCGCGTATTTACTAAATGATGGGCGAAAAATGAGAGGAACCCCAGAGTGGAAAGTACTTCAGGATATGGAAGCTAAGAGGGCAGAGAGAAATGAGGGTTGGTCCTTCGCATAGAAGCCACTGATAAGGACGATCTTATCAACCGGCGCACAGACGGTCCGTCGGCCATAAGCCTTTCTAATACTTTGATCTCGTAGGGCTTCGGCGGCATAAAGGGGAAAAAGGCAGAGTCAACGTAATTTTATTTATTCCACGCATCTGATTTTATATCGGGCATATCAAAAAATCTCGCAGAAATGTAGCCATAAATTGAGATAAATGCCGTCTTCTATCGGAAATTTCTTAAATCCTCGCTCGGGTTCGTCTTGATAAAAAGCACGAAAAACAGTAAACACCGCGTCATGCGTTTCCGAGTACTACTCAATAATGTATGATACAACCGATAACTATGATAATACACATAAATCTACTTACACCGATGGATACCAAAAATAAGTAAAACCTACAGATATCTTGAGAAATACAGTTATGAGTATTAATCTAAGAGAAATTGGAATAATAATATTCTAATTTATGCATAACTTTCCATTATGTTTTGGTAAATAAATAAAGTGGAATCCCTGTGTGAAAGTATTTTTCTTTAGCCAGTCTAATGACCAATAAGACCCAGGTAATCCCAGGAACTTTGTTAAGTAGCCAGCCTCGCCATTTCTCCGCTGGTTGCAGCTTGTCAATCGTATAGCTGATGATCGTGAACTCTTCTCGAGGCGCATTTCCGTATTCAAACGAGGCATCAATGCTGATCGATTGCCATGCGCGTCTCGCAAAAGGTTGATAATTGCCATGTGGGCGAATAATTACCTTGATTACGGTACGCGGGTCGAGATCGAAGGGCTGACGAGCGACGTCAGAGATACAGCGGCATAACGAATATGAATTCCGCGTGGAAAGATTCGCGTTTGAATCACACCGATTACCCTCTGGACTTTATCGCGTCATAGCGTGTACCGTATATCTGCTTAATTGAAAACGTATCTTAAATAATATATCCAGCGCTAAAGCGTATGGAACGGTGAATGTTGAAAACTGAACGAACAAATCACCTTTCAGTTTTGTTGTGCAATGCCATCTCCCGTGGACTTGGTTAATTTGAAACGTATTTCAAATACCGCGTCCTGCACTAAATAATCTCCGTAATGGACGAGGAGAATTTAACGAGCAAAGCAGCGAATGTCATTTACTCTATGCCTGGTTAAATCGAAGCGTGTCACGAATAATACTTCCTGCTCTAAACGATAGCCGTTGATGTCGAAATTAGACAGATAAACCACCGATTTACCTTGCGATCGATGACGCGATAGCAGGCGCTGTGTACCTGATAATTCGGAACATATCTTAAATACCGCATTCTACATTCCAGGCTAAATGATAGATACACCACCGACCGTCTCTCGATTTTATCGTGTAATACCCGCGTGTAATTCGCTATAATTATGACTAAGTTGAAACTAAACTGTAATGCACTGTAATTTATAACGAAACGCATACCGATTCTACGACAAAATTAATTACCGAATCTGCCAATTTCACAACTCACTATAGATAAAAGATTGCGAAGTACGAAACCAACCTATCTAGAGAATACTTCAAAGAATACAATGAAAGTACTATTAAGTATTATTCACTGGTACAACACGACTTTATTGCAGTTTATTGTAAATCGCAATTGTGAATATATTTTACGAAAAAAAAAAGACCAATATGAATTTGCAACTCGATCCACCATGACTGACACTAGAGACTTTGAAATCCAGTTCCATATCCTTGTACGGAGATCATCCTTTTCATCCGCTCGCATTTCGCAGAGGAAACCAGGGCATTTTATGAATGAACACGAAGAATTAAGATACGATACGTCTTATCTGATTTCACTCAACCGAGTACATCATTTTTCACGACTCAACGTTTGATTCCACCGAAACCTGTCATCGACTAATAGCCATCCGCACCTGTTTTGCCGAGCGATGTAACCCGACGCGATGTTGTCGATAACGGCCCAAAATTCGATCGATGAGTTCCAATCTGTACGTCGGTCAATGTTATTGGGATCATCGTTCATCCAGATTGAGATTCGTTTTCGCGTGGGGCTACCGGCATGTTGGTAGATTAAATCGTGGGTTTCGCATTTCGAGTAATTAAATACGCGTGTTCAACTAGAAACCCCTGGAGCGAGGACCAATAGCTTCCATTTCTGTATCGAAAATGAAATGTATCGCGTCCCCCGTTCACGGTTATTATTCTTTCCGTAGCTCCTGTATTTTATCAATAATTCATTATTCCTTGCGTAGAATTTTCTCACGAATGATGTACCGCGTACCTCAAGACGTAAAAGTTCGATCCGTACTTTGGCTGTTCTTGCGGAAGTGGACTACTCAAGGAAACGATTTTATATACTATCGTTTGTGGATCTAAAGGCAAAAGCCTGTCTAAAAGACAAAAAGTAAGTCCTCTAACGATTCCTCGCTCATACCCAACTCTTTGCTTTTCAACTTTTTCAACAAAGCACTGCCAGGGCGTCAGCATCTACAGAGATTTGATTTATTCACGAAAACACATCATACTCGTTATCCAAAGCTCCCATATCATTCATAGAGAATCGAAGTATATTACGTAGCCCCAAAAGTGTCTCTCGTCTTACGAAAAAATCATAGCTGCGCAACAGTTCTTATTTCACGCCACTTCATCGAATTACGTATACAACCAGAAGACGAGCAAAGACAAAGACCACATCATTCGACAGATTACATTTCACGTTCCCACGAACATCGTCAGACCGCAGCAACCGCGTGCAAATAGCGAGAGACACTTTTCGGACAGCCCGACGCAAGCGGGGAACGGAGAAAAGAGTGATGTACACTCGATATTTACGATAAACCCTCGCGCGTAAAGCAACAATACCTCCTGGATCCTTTCAACGTCCCTCGCGAAGTGAAGAGGGGAGGAGTCCGTTTTTCGATAAACATCCCTCGATTCTTCCTGCTCGCCGGTATATTAAACGTATGCGCATACCGACGAGGCACATCACTTCCGCCAAGTTTCGATCGTTCCACAGCGCCCCCTTCCCACCTCGGTCCGAGTCTCGAAAGAGGCAAGAAATCCGCAGAACGGGACACATTGTTCAGCGGCGCCTTTTGACGGCGCTCCATAGAGCTGCCTCGACCACGCAAAGCCCCCCTCCCCCTCCCCCCTGCACCGCCACGACTCCCGTCCTAAAGTCAAATTTGCAAAGTGGCGAAGGGGACCAGTGGAACGAGACCAGCCGTTTTCTTTGGCGTATAAAGGCCGGATAAGCGGGGAACTTTCGAAATTCCCCAAATGGGATTGCCGGCGCTACGTAGGTGGGAGCTCGTTGGACGATCGCGGGTAGGAGAAGTTTAAGCTTACCTACGGGTATAATGCCGCCGGGCCTTCTTCATTATGCAGGCCAATCACGGCTGGAACTTCCTACGCCGTGTCAGCCGCTCAATTATACGGGGTGTCCGAAACGATGCTTTTTACAGCCATCGGACATCGATTTGATAGGGTGGTCGTTGTATTTTAGGGGAGGAAGAGGAGCGTTCTCGAAGGGTGAAGGGTTGCGGAGGCATAAGGATGTTTGTACTTTGTAGGAATGATGGGTGAGAAGTTGTGTGAGCCTACACGAGGTTTCTGATTTCTTAGAATGAAGGGTGAATGATGTATCGTGAAGTTGGTGGGAGGATTTTACGAGGAGTGTGGATATAGAATACGAGAGAATCTTTGGAAGGGAATATCGAGTAATTTATGTAGTACTTGGCAACTACTTCCTTCGGAAATCGTTCCGTGGCCCACGAGGAACTATTGAGCGAGGAGCAATAACGATCCAAAGAATTACGGTTGCTGTTAGAAGACATCAATGTAGATATCGCGCATAATGCATTGATATTTAATTTTATTACTCGAAACCTTTATCGAACAGACTACTCGTAACGAGTGCTCGTAACTTCCTTCCTTCGATATGACATAAAGAGTCTCCCGGTGTTCCTCCTCGAAAGTATCCTCATCCGTAATATGAAGTGCGATGGCGGAGGAGATATCGTTGGGTATCGAAGTTGTAAAGATAATTTCCGGACGCCCTGTACATTCGGCCCTGCAGGTGGCACGTTCGATGCCGCGTTCGCCGGAGAAGTCGAATGCTGTCATTTTCTCGATGGGTGGCGAGAAAAATACCAGTTCTCATCAGGGCTCGCCGATTGCCTTCGGGTGCGGTTCGAAAAAACCCTCGAGTTGACGGGCAATTAACGTCTTCCGTTTCGTCGGTGAGTACCGTAGGGATACCCGTTACGCGCGATGTCGGCTATGGAAACGATTATCCGTTATTCTGGCGCAAAATCGGCGCTGGACCGGAGCAGGACAAAGCCGAAAATGACAGCACCTTTTCCTTGTCGCTGCTCGTTTGATAATTATCCCGGCGTATAATCTTGAAGCCTGACCCTCGATTCTTAGTGTACAACGATGGGGAGATTTTTTGCTGATCTTGAGTTGAGGAGAAGGAAAGAGTAACGGATAGTTTATTACTTGTCGTTGGATTCGATGTAGGATTTTGAAGAGCCCTCCGCGAGAAGAACTTGTTTCTCCGCCAAAAGGGGTTTTGTATTACTCTACTCGAGTTCGATAAGACTCGTGATTATTCTCACGTATGATATGTCTGACGATGGTATTCTCATTGTCGCGAGACACCTTGCATGCGAACTTCCACTCGAGAAGTTTTACAACGCTTTCTAATGTATCGCGATTACGTTTTAAACGAACTAGCAAAGCCTTCAGAGTTCCAAGACTAGAATTTTGCTAGAGTTTTATATTCGATTCATTTTTAAATTTCCAAGAAAGTCTTATCATTGGTCAAGTGTAATCGTTAAATATCCAAGAATCGAAAAGCACAGAATTGTTTGAATTTCCGTATAACAATACTCGTCTTTCGATATTATCGATATCAAAATCATCGAGCCCCATTGATAAAAATCCGTGGATCACAAATACTTCCTTACTTCCGCATCCGAGCCTTATTTCCGACAAACTGAGACATCTAAAACTACTTTTACACTTTAAAAGGCACTCCACTTGCCAGCAAGAGCAAGAAGCTCGGTAAATAACATCGGTACGAGTAGCATTACGCCGGATAAAAAATATTTGAGGCAAAGAAAGTCGAATAGCTAAGAGAAGACGTCAGGCCGCGACTAAAAATACCCGTCTTGGCTTTCGCGAATTGAATTTATCCCGGTTTGAGGAAACGGCTCGAGCAGAACACATCGCGGGGAATAAGCCAGGGCGTTTAATCCGGCGGATTACGGTATTCCTGAAACGCAGCGTAATTATCGGCACCGCGCTCGCCCATAAGCCGTGTAAATGCATCATTATCGTTTTCCTGAATCGTTAAAGACGTCATCGAAAGGCGAAATGCATTCTGGCCGATAGGAGGAATCCGCATATACCCTGGCAACCTCATTAAGTCAAACAACCCGTTGAATGCCCCTGGTGCAACCTCGTTAAATCCATGTAATTATTCACACACGAGCAAAGCAGCATTGTTCGGATCCATGGAGGATTCCATTGTTTCGAGAAGGCGATACTGGGACGACGGTTTGCGCCAAAGTTTTCGAATTATCTTTTTGGGCCTCGCCCAGGACGAAAGCGTTGCGAAGCAGCACGTGGGGGATACGTAGTCCGGAGTAATGGTCATACGGCTAATTATAAAGGACGATGATAAGCGAGTCTCGGTGAAGCGAACTACGCGAGAAGAAAACGTTGAAGTATAATAATATTGCGGTGTACGTGGTTTCTAAACCGTTTGCCTGAAGTAGGAGTGAGCTCTGTATTTATTTCCATCTTAATGAAGCATTATTTATAAACAGCACCGTTTCAGTACGATATTAGTTTCAAGATTCGTGAAATCTGGGGAAGGATTGCGTAATGTACTAATTCCATCTCGAGAGAGCGTTGCGTGCGGCTGATGTTTAATCTGTGCGATCTTCATGTTTGTGAGATGGATTTCAGACGGGAGATTGAGTTTAAGATCTGAGAGCAGGGATCCCTGTTAGCATGGCGGACCTGTAAAAAGTCTTCGAAAACGAAAAATGTTTAATTCAAATTCATAAAATACCAGGAACGACTGCACGATGCAAAGTTCCATCTTAGAAAATTGCGTGTGATTAAATATTACCTTATACCGTAGATTGATAATTATAAAGATTCTCCGTCAAAGACTCCTTGTCAGTCGTAATTAATGCCCTATTTTGATTTGAAACTTGTAATATGCAAACCGTATAGGTAATCTTCGAGGAACATATTTACGTACCAGGCGTAATTAAATTCAGCGAAGGAAGTACTTGGCTCTTATACCCGATATTTATTAGAAACGCGTGAGCGGATGAAATTTACAGCTCAACCCTGACTAATTTAACATTAACAGAATTCTTCCAAATAAAAACGTCGTTTTAAAAAATACCATGCAGTTTATAACGGGAATGCGTATATACGTGTATATACGTGTAAAGTCCATTTAAGCATCCTCGTCTCGAAAAACCTTGAGTCTCCTACTAGATCTCGCGAAGTGCGTACGCCTTATAAAGTAACAAGTGAGAATCCACGATCGCATAAATCAGAGATTAATTTTGCTCGCTTATCTCTATCCGCTGTAACACAATCTACACTCTCCAGTATAAAACGAGCGATCTACCTTTCGAAAATAAAAGCATCCTCAGCATATTTGCTATTGGTCACGGTTCAACCAGGAATAAAGTTTCGACACCTTCCAACTCACCGTATCGAGTACATCTCAAGCTAACATCGCTCTGCTATTTAAACCCAGTTCCTTCAAGAAATTTGCCCTTTTAAACAAATCAACCGCCACTACCCCATCGCGCAATATCAATTAATCTTACGGTTAACTCTACTTTACTACGGTTACTTCAGCCGCGGTTACTTACTCACGCTTACTTCACCAGCGGTTACTTACTTACGGCTACTTTACCGCGGTTACTTACTCACGGTTACTATACTGCGCCGCTGAATCTCGTTTTCTCCGAGAAAACGGGATTGCTCGCGATGTTAATGACGCTGGAAAATAATGGGATGCGCCGCGGTGCGCCGGGCGAAATGTACGATCGATGTTAAGCCGTGGGTCGAATGTCCAATATCGATGTTACGTGAAGCGCCAGCCAGCGGCGGTCCAGAGGCGCGAGGGTGCCGCATGTCGGCCACCTCAATTACATGCAAATTTTGGCAAGGCACGCCGAAAATCACAACTGTGTCATTATCCCAGGGCCGTTATTTCGGATGGGCAACGAATTGTGGAATCGATATGTCAACGCTCTCGGATGGAAGCCGCCTTCGACCGGCCAAACTAGATCTGTCGTTCCGAGAATCGTACCGTCGCTCTTTGATCAGCGCAATTGGATAAAGCTTACGCTGCGTCCGCGCCATGGCTATTCCATGGTGTTGCATTGGAATTCTTCGCGTTGGAAAATGGCGATGAGGCGAATTAGAAAAACGCGATCCTCGTGTGTCTGAATTTGGGAGCTTTGGATCGTATGCTATCGAGGTTTGTGTCGAATGAATTGGAGATTAGAGGAGAATCCGTGGAAAACGAGATGCTTATATGATTATATCTGTTTTGGGATTATCGATGGTATGATTTTGGTTATCGTGGACATTTTTTAAATCGGTGGACGTGGATAGGGAAATATTGTTTCTTCGAGTAGACTTCATTGCGGGATCATGTTTAAAGGTTTACTAAGGAAAAGTAAAATATAATAATAATCTCTATTATATTTGCACGTTCTAATTTTGATTAAGACATTGAAAAATCGATTGGCGATCGACGTAGTTGATTAAATGTAAGTTGAACGATATTTGAACGTAAATTTAGTCCAAGGATAAATATGTTCGATTCTCAAATTATGTCGAAATAGAATTTAAATATTCAAATCTTCTTGCAAGATGATTTGGCAAACGAGATCTGTATAATTTTAAATATCAAATACTTACCTCTTACTCGACATAGCCAAAAGTATATTATTGTTTCATATGGTTAATATACTTTTTCTGTAATTGATTGAAAATGTTCGCGCTGCAAGAAACGCAGTGCAGGAAGAAATGGTGAAACGAGGAAGAGAAACGACGCAACGACGTCCGTGTAAATCGAGGCGGATATCAAACGGCTCTTGAGGCTATCATAGACTAAATCGATAAACAGAAAATGAGCTCAGTAGACTAGGCACGCGGTGGTAAAAGTATATAGCCGGCACGGTTTTAGGTGAAACTGAAAAAATGCGATTCAGAAGAACGCCCATAATCTCTTTATCGTGCGTAGATCCCGTATCTCCTGTTTATCCAGAGCCGACGCCGCGAAGTAAACTTTGAGTTTTGTACGATAAAAGCCAGGAAGAGCGTCTTTTGCGTTAATGGTTTAATTTAATGATACCTCCTTATCTGGCGTCCCGTAGATAATTACTAAATTCAGATAAGGAGTCATTGTCAGAGATAACCTTTTTTTTGCTCTACAGCAAGCAACGACTTGAGCGGGACTTTGAATTTCGATAATGATTAACTCCAATTACCGATATATCCGTTAAAGCCCAATGCTATTGAGAAGTTATCGGTAAAAAATACACTGTGATCTTTCAAATGGTATATCGAATGTTTTTTTTCTTTTTATAAAACCGTACAACGATGTATTGTATAGGTTTTCAATGTGTATACCGAATTGAAGGAGTTCAATTCTTTGCGGCAGTCATCAATCCGAATCACTTTCCAAAGTCAACTTTCCTTTCTTCACTCTGCCTCGCAACAAACGCTGAATATCGAGATTAGATCGAAGCCGATGTCGATCTATCGATTTAGCATGGCCAACGATGACCGACGATAAAAGAAAGTGCCACAAATATAATTAGTAAGCGGCCTCCGCTCGACGTTGCGCACAGTGTCCGACGTAAGTATGCTCACGAAATTTTCGAGCTACGAACGCAAAAAATAATGTCTCGATACAGAATCGCTGCTTCGATATATCGAAATTGGATTTGTTTTACATTTAGATTCTTGAAGAACATGAAAATTCGTTATACGATTATCCGAATTATAATGAGTTAATTAATATCTCAATGGCGATCCGCGTAAACTTTATTATATAACCGAGGTGAGCTCGAAGGCAACCCGTTTGCCAGATTTTCTAACATCCGAATCCTTGAGAAATGCTTTAAGAAATACAGAGGTCAATGTTTAATTGTATCATTGAAATCATTACCTCATCATCAGTACCTCTGTATTATCTAAACTTCATTACGTAATTCGATGAAAACCATAGACGCAAAGTACGAATACGCGAGAAATGAAAATTTGATTCTACCTCTTTATTTTTCCTGTCATAGGTTTTTATGCTTCTGTCGATTTTAAAACGTATTCTGAAATATGAACGATGTTTTTATAGGTGTTTTATGGCATACGTCGTGCATAAATATTTTCTACACGCTGGAAGCGTCGCTCTCATTTTATTTATTATCGAGTTGGTTATACTAACCGAGCAAAGGCCGGGGCAGAAAGAACTCGAGACCAAGTAACCATTTGTTTACATCTAGATTGGATCATCGACGATCAAGCAAAGTTCTCATCGGAATGTACAGAAAAGCAGCCGCTCACATGGAATGAAATATCATACATCAGTACCAAACTCCGTTTCTTTCTTATTATCGATTTAATAGCACGTAATTAAAAATATTTACGTATCATCAGGCGTGAAAGAAACGTCGTTCTCTGCATTATACTTTATCGCGAAATAAAGGAGCTCATTAAGAAGAATGTAATTTACTTTTAGCTGACGCGAGAAAAGAACGTAAAGAAAGGGACAATACTTTCTGATTTCTTTATTAATGACTCTTCTCAGAGCTTTACGAGCTGTGGAAAACTATTGTATTATACTTACGTTCTAATGTATATTTCTCCACTTTCCGTAATAATGAGTTTCACCGTGTCCTTGCTTATTCCGAATTTCGATAAAAAAGGACCATTATTATCTTCCAACTTTTGCATTAAAATATAACATGAAAAATATTAACACTACATTCCCTTCTGGATAAAAACATATTTTTATCACATTAGTTATAGGAAAATCTAATCGGTTTCGCAGTTTTTCACGAATGTTCGTTTAAAGGAAAAATACTAATCCTTTCTGTCTCCCTAGCCAGCCCTAAAAAATCACATTCACTACTTTGAATCTCCAAACTGCACCTTGTAAACATTTCACGAAAAATCCTTCCTAACCTTTCTAATAACACTTCGGAAATATCGATAACCCACTTTCGATCCATCCATACAAATGTCCCACATTCTCCACTGGCATCATATTAAAAACCTCTTAATTAAAGTGCGTAGACAAAAGCGTCCTTCCAATAACTCTCTATTCACACTGTGAAAAACTTGCATTCACAGTTGGACTTGAGCTGTCGACACCGAGGAAATGATGCGGATCACATTCTCGCTGTCAGTAATTTTCTTCGCGGCCCACTCGACCATCGCTGCCCTCGAAGGGCCTAGGACGAAGTTCCAGGAGGAAAATCACATCGACCACACCTCGTACAGACTGCCAAAGGAAGTCGTGCCCGTCGTCTACGATCTTTGGATCTACACTCGCCTCGGCGAAGACGACTTCGCCTACGATGGAAAAGTGAGCATCGCCCTGAATGTGCTCCAGGGGACGGATAGAATCATCGTCCACAGGGACAAGTTCAACGTACTCGAGGACAAGTCGCGGCTTTATCGACGATCGGGGAACACGTTCGATTCGTTCTCCATCGAGGAGCAGCGACACGATCCGGAGCGGCAGTTCCACGTAGTCGTACTTGGAAAGCACCTGGAACCTGGGGAATATGTCCTGGAGCTGTACTTCGAGGGGGAAGTGATAGACGACGTGTTTGGATTTTACAGGAGCTCCTACGTGGCTGATGGTGAAACAAAGTGAATTTCTCGATTTTTCATGTCGTACGCGAAAATGGTCTTCGATTCGCAAAGGGAATTTTGCTTATCAGCACTTCGAGCTTGTTAACCCATTATATGCTAAAACCAAGTGCATTCCTAAAAAATGCACCGATTCATTTATTTCCTGTAGTAAGCTAATGGGAGAAAAAATATTTTTATCGAGTTTGTAATTTTTATACCAGGCAGTATAATATTTAGGTAGAAGAATCAAAAGTACGAGTTTCAATGTTTGGGTGGAAATAAATGAAAAATGAGTGTCCTAAGAAAGGGACAATGGTAGGTAATGGGTTAAACTCGTATTACTTCTTGATATCCTGCAATGGCTTTGACTCGTTTTGCTCCTGGCACTGCTGGCAGAGATTATTTAATCCGGTTTCTACCGCTTAAGGAGGCTTGTCTACCGATGGATCCACGACTCGTACCTCGTATTCTATATTCTATTTACATTGTACATATATATTGTATTACATTATACTACATCTGGCACAGAGAAATTTATTGATCATAATCGGTATATTTGAATTTTTCTGTATAGTCTTTTTCTCTGTTTCTCTTTCCGTATAAACTTTTTTTTGTCTAATCACACACTATTCCCACGTTTCAAGTGCCTCTTAAACGATTTATTCCGAGTCAAGTAACCTTAGTCGCTCGCGCTGCAAAGCAAACAATTCCTCACAAATTTCTGTTCATTCGATGTTACGTACACGGATATACATCAAATGGTAAAAAGGATTGCGAGAAACTTTGGTGTTTTTTGAAGTTCATCATTTTTGAGGATAATTGCGCAACGAAGTACGAGCTAACGATGAATGAAAACGTTTCAGATGGATAGGCGTGACACAGTTTTCCCCGACGCACGCACGTCGCGCATTTCCCTGCATGGACGAGCCTCACTTGAAGGCGCACTTCATCCTGCACATTGGACACGATGGCAAGCAAAGAGCATCGAGCAATACTCCTATGGAGACTACGAATATAACGGATTCGTGAGCACCTCATTGTTTATTTTACAATTGCAGCATTCGAGTTTTTTTACTCTAGATATAGATATATTGGCTACTAAAGAAATTTTAGTTAGTGATTACCGATTAAACTTAAGGTATACTTAAAAAGGCATTATGTGAAAAAGTCAGACGAGTTGAATTTGAATTCAAGTTCTAGGTATAAAATTCTAAACGCTTATTCTGCTTACGTGTACTTTATCCTTGTTATTAGCACTTCTCAATGGCAAAGAATTTTGTCGAGGTCTTCAGTAGTTGTAACATATTTACTATATTTTACTGTACGTATATACATTGCAAGTATAAATAGTTACGAGTCACGTGTATATATGTCACGAGATTATGATGCCACATATATGCGATAATAATCCTAAGGATTAAAAAGAAATGCTCGAAGATCAATGCATATCCAGCATCGCCCTTTTACGCGTACCAATAATTCAATATTTACTCTAACAGCCGCCAAGTTCAAATTTTCCATCGCATTCCCAAGAACAATCGCCTCGATTTTCTCAGAAACATTACCACTTCTTTCATCAATATTAGAGGAAAAGGCGGACGTTACTTCATAACGTCCTTCGCGCCCACGCCACGGATGTCGACCTACCTGGTCGGATGGGCAGTCCACGATTTCGTCCCAGAACCATCCCGCCTCTCCTCCAAAGTCTTCATGTGGACCAGAGATTCCATGAACCTTCGTGGAACCACAGCGCTGACCATTGGTCACAGCATCTACGCGGAGTTGCAGAAGTGGCTCCTGGTTGAGAACCCAATCGCCAAGATGGATCACTTCGCCATACCCGACTTCCACTTCCAGGCCATGGAGAACTGGGGGATGATCACCTTCAGGGAGTCGGTCGTGCTCTTCGAGGAGGGCGTCACGCCCACGAAGAACGTCCTTCGAGGCTTGACCACGGTGGCCCACGAATACGCGCACACTTGGTTCGGAAATCTGGTGACGCCGCGATTCTGGGACGTCGCGTGGCTGAAGGAGGGATTCGCCAGCTACTTCCAGTACTTTGCCCTTGGCCTGGCGATGCCTTCGTGGAGGATGATGGACATGTTCGTCGTGGACTACCTGCAGCCGACTCTATTGGCGGATTCCGTGGATCACAACAGGACGATGAACGGCAAGGAAGTGGGGAGTCCTGCTAGCATCATAGCCGCGATGGACTTCGTGACTTACAGGAAGGGTTTGTGTTCACCTTTTATATGATCGTTGTGTGTATTATTTTACGTATATGTATGTATATGTGTAAGTGTAAGGTGTTTAATGAACTTTGGTATGGAAGGATAAATTAAAATCGTGATGTAGAATGATTATATGGTTCATTATGGAAGTTGAAGAGCCTAATGGTTATCTACATCCTCGTTTGAGTAAGTTACTCTGAATGTTTACGATTATCTCGTTATCTCTAGGCGCCTCGGTTATTCGAATGTTGAAGCACGTGATCGGGGATGAAGCCTTCAAGGAAGGATTGCAAAACTATCAGCGAGAAATGTGAGCACCGTCTTATGACTCGTATAAAAAAAACAAAAAGTATTTAACTTCCTAGTAAAGACAAATTCTCCTTTTATTTCGCGACTTTCCACTGCGAAAATGTAGTTCTTTATATAAATCAAGGAGAGTCGAATGTTTAACATTTTTCAGGGCCTACAAAGCCGCCGCGCCTGAGGACGTTTATCGTTATTTGCAAGCAGCCTTCGACAAGTTAAGCGAACCGCAACCGAAAATACGTATCGCAGACGTCATGGATTCGTGGACGACCCAACCTGGATATCCTCTGATAACCGTCCAGACCAATCACGGCACGCAGAAGCTCGAAATTTCACAGCAGCGCTTTCACCTGAACCGCGAAAAATCCAAGCTGGACATCGAATCGTCCACGACGCGCGACTGGTGGGTGCCGTTGAATTTTGCCAAGAAACCCGAAGACTTCCTTCGAACTGGCGCTACGACGTGGTTGAGACCTGGAAAGGGAGAAAGCGTGGATCTCCGTTTGGAGGAAAAGGATTGGATAATCCTGAACGTCCAACAAGTGGGCTATTATCGCGTCAATTACGACGAGAATAATTGGAGGAACATCATCGCGCATTTGGTATCGCGGAACCTCGAGGAGATACACGTAATAAACAGGGCGGCTCTGTTGGACGATGCCTTCAATCTGGCCAGAGCTGGATACCTGGATTATTCCGTGCCGTTTGATCTCTCCAAATATTTGATTCGCGAGACCGAATACGAGCCTTGGCTGGCGGCCGTGAATAGTTTCAACTTCTTGAATCAAGCGCTGCACGTCGTGCCGCAAGTGCATCAAGCGTTTCAGGTGAGTAGTTTGTGCACGTGTAGCGAAAGGATATGATGGTCTACGCGAAGAGGGAGTTACAGTACTTCGTGTCGCTGAATAGGCAAAAGCGAATAAACCCCCTTTCGATAATAAAGTATAATAAATTAGAGGTAGCTATTTAAGGGTTAAAATTGAAGTAGGAGTGAAGAGAAAATAGAGAATAGCGATGAAAATGTCTTGACATTCTCAAATATACAAGTAGCAAGTAGTAAAGAGACCAAGATCATTCGACTTTGCACACTGTTCCATAGCCTAATATCGAATAGTCTTGTGCGTACACGATATTACGCATAGAGGATTCGATTCAATTTTCGTCACTTGACTCAGACAATTGTGATGATGCCGCAGGTGCACGTGGCGCCTTTGCTTCAGCCGATGTACAAACGACTTGACTTCATCGACGCGCCGTCCGAAGAGCCCAGATCGAAATTGCACCGCGAACTAATCTTAACGGCCGCGTGTTCGGTCAATAACGAGCACTGCCTGCGTACCTCGAAAGCGCTTTTCCAGAAGTGGATCTCAGCACCGGAGAAAACGTAAGGGAGAATGATCGTACGCGAGTAAGCCTCGTATAACACGGTTAACAAAGTGGCCGGAGCGTTTTGCACGAAGCCGTGTTATGCGGGATCAAAGAACACTGGCAAAAGGTTATGTACTGAAGGTTGATGAAGATATAGGCGCACAGTGTCTCTTGTTTTTAATTATTCGCTACGTAATTTTTACTAAAAGCTTGGACGATATTTCGCTTGATTAGCTTCATTTAGTGATAATACTTTTGAAATGATTTTACTGTTCGTGTCTTTAAAAGCTTTCGAGATCGACGAATCTTTAAGTATGACTTAATTGTCCTCCTAGTATTATTTTCTAAAGATTTATATAT